>VYXF01007739.1:61839-88596 GCA_013397295.1 Polioptila caerulea
CCCGCCCCCTGCGCTCCGCCCCGCGCGGGAGGTGCCGCGGGAGCCGCTCCGGGCACGGCAGCGGAGCCCCGGGGCCGAGCCCTGCCCTGCCCCGCCGACTGCATCCCGCCCCGGCGGCTTCCAGGCACCGGGGATCGCCTGCACCGACCCGCGCCTGGATGCAGTTACTATCAGTTTATTGCTGTTATTAGTATCACTTTGCTGTTGGTTTTATTTACTTATTATTTCTAGATTATAATCTTCTCTTTTCTCTTCTCTCTCCCTTCCGTGCAAGGTTAAGCTGCGGGTCCCGGTTGTTCCCAGGGGAGCCCAGCCCGGCACCGTGCAGCCCCCGCGGCTTCCTCCGGGCCGCCGGTGCTGGAGCGCCCGTCGGACGGCGCTGGGGCTGGGAAGCATCTCCAGCATCGCCCCTCTTGGCCGGCTGCATCCCCACGGCTCGGCTCCGAGGCCGGTCGGACCCGCCGGAGGGGCAGAGCGCAAGAGCCAGCTCTGCAGAAGGAGATGCTGATTTCCACAGGCTCTCCGAAATCACTCCCTGCGGCAAAACCGTCCCACCTGCTCTCGAAAACGGAGCTAGCCAGGGAAGCTGTCAGGCCTATCTTTAGTTCCTTGCTCCACAGATGGACTGTTAGTCATGTCCTGCCCACATGGAGTCTAGTGGTTTGTGCTGGTAAGCTCTGTGTCACGTAGCCATAAATGCTGAGGGGAGGTGATCTCTGTGTAGGATGGTTTTTCCCATTTTTGTAAGGGTAGCTATCAATTAAGGCTTGGAGAAAAAGAGAAATACTGCACAGTCTTCCTGTCCTTGTAATGACACCTGGTATTTCCCCCAGGAGTTATGTTGGGGTACATCATTTACATGAAGACAAAATTTAAAATGGGGGGAAAGTCCCTCCCAACCCAAGCTGTTCCATGATTATGCATGTCAGAGGAAACTGTGCCATTCCCTTCTGAACAGCTCTGTGTGAAGGAGCAGGGCTGAGTTTCAGCTTCTTCTCCAATGTTTATGGGACCTCTCCTCCTGCACAGTTTAAGTGACCCCATGTTCCTAGGGATGCACAGACCCCATACAAAACTGGTACAGCAGCTCTGCTGTCCCAATTAACTGACAGAAAGAGCAGTGTGAAAATGCTATGAGGGATACCCATGGAGTCTCTAACCCTTCCCATTGCAGCAAAAAGAGATCACTCGCTTTTTAAGGAGCAGTTTAGGGCTGAAGTTGAGGTACAGAGGTGTTCACCATCACTGAGTGGGCTTGGACCCTCTGCTCTGAAGGGTGCAGAGTAGGGCTCATGCCAGTGAAATCTTTCATGGCAGAAGAGCAGTGACAGTGCCATGCTGCTGATGAGATGATGCTAAAACTATGAAGCTGGGCCTGGAGGCAAAGTACACTCATGAGGTCATAGATGTCCCCTGGGGAGCAGAGGGGAATCCCAAATATAAGTGTTCTCAGGTAATGCAGAGTGGTTAGCTCCTTAAAAACCTACCACTCAAAACTAAAGGAATTTTCTAGCTTTTTTTTTGTTTCATCTAAAAACACCTCAGTTTTGTCCAAATCCTGTTGCTTTGTGTCATAGTGACAAAAAACCTCTTACTGTGCCCACAGAACAATTAGAGGATTTCAGTGCATCTGCAGACTGCATTTAACTGAGTTTGAAGATCAAAAGATATGCTATTTTTGTATGGTCTTCTCTGGGACTCGGCACAGCAGTGTTTGAGGCCCTGGTGGATGATTTTGCCATCAGCCTAAGTATTTCAGGAGCTGTAATCTTCATTGTGCAGAAGGGAGGCTGCAGAGCAGAGAGACAGAGTCAGGCTATACATAGACTCACCTGTGAGCACATCCAGAGTAAATGTCCATGGGGAGATCTGCTGACTCAGGGGACCTGTTGTCTGGAGATTTAGCTGCAGGTCAGTGCTGACTGGTCCCTCTCTCCTGCTTGAGGCTCCCAGCATCATAGCTGAGGGCTGTATGTGGTCTCAGCTATGGCCAGGTGTTTCCACGTCCATCATCACTGTGTGGACAGTGTGGCTCACCCTGAACCCTGCACACCAGTGGTTTGCTAAACCAAAACATCCTGGTCGGATGGATATCATCTCTCACAGCCTTCAGGGACTGAATGTCCAGAAACAAGAACTTTTAAAAATTGTGAGGCTCATTATGAGGTCCATGTAAGGTCTGGAGTTTTATCAGTCCCAGAACATGGAGGTCATTGTCTGTGTAGACATCCTGACATATTTCCTTCCTTCAAACATTTCCCATGTTTCTGTTTTATCCCAAAGAGCACAAGAACCATTGCTGCACAGTCACTTGCTGCTGTAGTCCCTCTGCAGTCAGTTTTGTTTCCCTTGGCAGTGATGTGTTCGGATCATGCACATTCCCCAGCATCACAGACATCCTGGACAGGCTAACAATACATTTGTGGCCAGTTTGGTTTTGTGCCATGTTCCACCAACGGTGCTGGAAGTAGCAGCTGGCTCTAGGGTGGGCTGGCAAACTGTCTTTACCTACCAAAACAGCTTAAAAAATGAATATTTGTCTCACCTCTAAAACTGGATGTTTGCTGGCTATCTCTTTAAAAAGCCTGCTCTGCAGCAAGTGAAAAAACAGGAGGTGATTCCAAGTTGACAAAGGAAAGGTCAAAGCAGCACACTTGGGTCCTGGCTTCTCTTCAAACACAGCAAGAGAGGCACCTACAGATACACCTGTGACCTGCTCAGAGCCTCAGGGAAGTGCATCCCTTGTCAACTGCACTCTGCTTCCAGGAAGAAATGACAACTTTCAGTTTTTTAAGAGCTCTTTACATGTGATCTCTAATCACTGATTGAAGAGATGCAGTTAGGTTACAGGACATAATCTCAGTAGAATTTATTACCAAAGGCTTTTTCCTGAATTCCTTTGACCCTGCAACCTCCTTGATGGCAGCCCAGTGCAGGGTCACAGCTGAGGAGGGAATATGGCCCTTTCACTTTCATTCTTCATAGCTGTAATTAATTCTCTGCATCATCCTCATCAGTGAGTGCTGTTAAAGGAGGAATAAAAGGGCCATCAGTCTCTCTAATGCAGAGCTGATTTAGATGCTCTTCTGCCAGAATTTGGATCCAACCCATTACACAAACCCACAGTACAAGCTGAGTGTGTGGTTGAGTCTTCTAGCAAGTACATACACTGAAACATCCATATAAATACATCTATCTGAATATAAAACTTAGCATGCTCACTTGCAGGTGCTTCTCTGTTTCTTCATTTACTATTCCATTATTCCTGGCTAGTGACTTCTTTTTTATTTACAGTATCCCAAAATATGTCGGATGTTTCCCATTAAAAGAAATTGATAGAGTTTAAATTAACTCATCCTATCCAAAGGCAGCAGCCTTTGTTTACAAAATATATAGAAAACAAGTTTGTCTCAGAATAAGTAATAGCACTTCCTAAAAGTCACAATTAGCTTATATTGTTGTTTTGTAGAACCTATTGAAGAAAGTGGAGTCTTTTCCCTCATGCAAAATTTCTACTCTACCTGAATAAAACCTTTTCAGACTTTTTTTTCTCCCTCTTCTCCCCTGACCAACCGTCCTCCAAAACCACATTTCCCACAAAATGTTGCATTTGGGCAAACCTTACTGTTTGGTATCCAGAAACATCTGAGGAGATCCTCAGGAAGCCGTCATTTCTCACTATTACTCATCTCCTCTCTCACTTCGTTGGGATGTTTATTTACCTTTGGCCTTCTAACCCAAGTGCCCCCAGCATGGCAGGAAGCACTGAGCAGCCCACAGGTGGGGTCTGCCCAGCACCCAGGAAGGTTAATCTGAAACCAAAGAATGAGATAAATTGTCAGCCTCACCTGGAGTGCACCATTGTGCGCCTGTGTGTCCCACAGGGCACAGCACATTGAAGGCCAGGTGTCTCATCTGTTCACAGTGTCTCTGCTGCCTCTTTCCCAGTGAGCAGAGCAGAGCACAGGGAGAGAAGGGGCAGGAATGAGGCTTGTGTTGTGTTGACAAGGTAATCTGATAGATACGTTTCATAGTATTTTTACAGAAGGTTTTTTCTCCGCCAAAGCCTTCAAAAAACAACCCCCAAATGCTTTGGTGGGCTATTAAATAGTTTGGTTGGATACACACAGCCTATTTTACATGGTGTGTGTGGGACAGGAGCGATATATCAGCTGTCACCCTTAATATTTTATAGAAATCGTTGGGAGTTAAGTCTGAAAAATCTCACTCACCTTCTGTGTTCTGTTCTCAAAGGCAGGCCCAAACAGACTAATTCCCAGGATATGATCTTTTGCTTCTGTTGCCATCCAAATTCATTCTTTCCAGTAGGGCCAAAGCAAGACTTTTTGGCATGGTCCTGTCCTCACTCATCTTGCTTGCGTCAGGGAAGGGCAGCATTAAGTGCTAATTGTCTCAGCCCAGTTCCAGAATTAAAAATGAGGTTCTTAGCTGTATCTACATATTTGCCCATTCTACCAGCATCCCTGGAGAGCAATCCCTCTTCTCTAACCTCTCTATGGCCCTGATATCCTCTCTCACTAGAATGAATGGATGAGTTTTAAGAGTGCATTTAATTTAAGAGGTTAGGACCCCTTTATGAGGTCAGACCCAAGAACAGCATTTTAAAATGGTTTTCTCCAAGGAGGGAGTTTTAGAACTCTGAAATAGCCAGCAGTGGTGATAAATGTATTCATTTAAAGGAAATTGGCAACATTTGAGGAAAAAAAAAAAAAAAAGAAAATGAAAGACTCAAGTTCTTTACAAGCACTTATGCAATGGTATCTATTAAGGTCCTTTTCAGGGAAGCCCCTAAGTATGCACTACGTATCAGGCTCACATCTGTTTTTTTGACTAGGATGCTGTTTTGAATGTATGCCAAACCCCTAATTTCCAAAGGAGAGCACTAATCCTTCTCAGCCAGTCCCTTCTGATTCACCTTTGACCTTAAAGTTGTAGGATTTTAGATTGTCTTTCATTAGATGGAATAAATTTTTCATCAATGAGTGCCTGGCTAATCAAGTTGCTGAAATCATGATGTTAAATCTCACTGAGTCTGTGAAGCGTGAAAGATTTTTGTAAGGCTAGGGACTGCTTCCCTCATGCCAGGAGGATTTCTGGATTGGATTGTTATTACATGAGTTGGGAAGAAGCAAGCCCCTCAAGATTAATGTCATACTTGTCACCAAGAGCAGAGAAAAATTAGCCAGCAGTTGTAGTGGACCAGCAGGAGGTTGTTGTTCAGAAGGTGGTTATAGTGTAAAAAGGAGCCCCACTGTGCATGGGGACAGTCCCCAGCTGCTGGGACCTTGCAGATGATAACCAGGGGGAAATACGTTGAGAATGTGAAAAGCCATGAGGCTGAAGATCTTCTTTCCTTGGAAACTTCACCTACCCAGAGATGGGATTATAGTGGTATCTGAGGGACAGAGGCAGATGGGTGGGCAGACACTGTCTGTGGCACTCAGCAGAGGAGACAGATAGTACCTAACCAAGTGTGAAGCTGGTCCCTGTGCCCCTATGGCACCGTGGGAAGTGCTGCTTCTGAATGGCCTCAGGGAAAGCAGCAAAAGTCTGACAAATCATTCTATGACTCTCTGATTCTGTGGAAACAGTTGCTAATGGCAATGTGCCATTATGCAAGGTCTCCCCACCCTCTACAGGTGGCCCCCAAACTGTGCAGAATTCAGGAAATCTTCTGTTTTGAAGGACCAGAATTACCATGATTACAACTGGAAGACACTCTCCTCCCTGAGGGAATAATTAGGCAGCTGAGTTGAAACTCAGTGTTGGCCCACACTTTCCCTTTACAGTGGTTTTCTTTTGGAACTTGGAGGGTAATTTCTCTTTGAAAACATTGTGCACATCTCACTGTAACAGATGCTGGAGGCAGCCGTGTTGTTCTTTCTGTGAGATCGGGAGTGGAAGCAATGATATGAGGGGTAAAGTGAGGAACCATCTCACGAATAAACCCATGCTTTTTTCTTCCTGAAAAGCTGAGGTCACTTTGGGTAATCACAGCAGCAAGATGCACTGCCATAACCAGATGCAGAGCTATGCACTTCCTTAGTGGCATGGGTTAAAACAATTTAGTTTATGGCATCTGACACTGGGTTTTTTCCTGAATAGGGAAGCATGAGTAATCAGATATCTCCTGTTTTAGTATTACCATAGAAACAAACCATGCAAGGAGTAAATGAACCGAGTGTACAGAGCTGGATCAGGTCTTATTGACTCTGTAGGAATAAAAGTAACAATGGTGGAAGAGTTCAGGGCACTGAATATCCCAGTCAGTAGAGCACTGAAAGCCCCCAACGCTGTTCACGCTGCCACCATGTGTTTCTTTGTTCTCGATGGAATTAATTCTGTGCACTATCCATGTGGGCACATTTGGCTGTCTCCTAGTAGTGACAGTAAGAGAGCAAAAACGAACACGTTTTCCCTCTCAGGCTGTAGATTTTCTATGAGTGCTTCAAAAATTATTTTGCTGTATAAATTGTGAGATTTTGTTAAATATCACTTTTGAAAAGGTATATTCAAAGTAATAACTGTTAATATATTACAGAGGCTAACAGGGAAACTAGTGACAAGTGACTAAACCTTTTCCCACGGGACTGAACAATTTGCATAAGCAATGCCTACCTCCACAAGTCACTTTCTCTCCCACAAAGACAGTAAAATTTAAATGTCATAAGAGAGAAACACTCCTAAAAAGAAATAAGGGAGAAATAAAGACTCATGAGCAACTACCATCACTGTTGAACTTAAAAAGCTCCCTTACATAAAAATATATATATCTTTGTGCAATCCTAACAGCACAAGAAAAAGTGAACTAGAGGTCTGTATCATGACTGCTGGTCAGATTTACAGCTTCAGAGTTTCATTGAAAATCCAGACTTGCTGTTTCTATAGAATGGAAACTTGTGTATAACTACTGTCAACACACATATCAGTGTAGCTAAAGTGATTTTGGTGATGTCAGTGACCATACTTAAACAGGTCACTGATCTGTTTAATAGAGATCTCTGAAGGCAGATGGATTAGTATGAGATGGTGCAAGCAGCTCAGTTTATATGGGATTTAATAGAGTTCTTTTGAAATGCTGTCACAAATGCAGAAAGGCACAAGTCTGGAGAGTTACAAAGGGCACACTCCTGCAGTTCTGGTCTTGCAGTGCCCTGCTGATGCTATAAGAGCAGCTTCCCCTCTCAGCCATGGTAAAAAAATACATCTGTATCCTTGCCCTACACCACTGCCTCCTTTCTCTCCTGCACCACGTGCATGTCACTGTCAGTAAATGCTGTGGGTAGCACAGCACTTCAGTAACTCCAGCAGAAACATATTTAAATTGTCAGGGACTGTACTTTGCAATGAGGTGGATATTTTGGCAGCTCTTTAGCAAAGGTATTATCCTTGGCAGGGCTTTTGCTCTGCTTACAGGAGCAGGCAGTGGCTTTGCAGGGGGAAGTGCCAGTGAGCCTAAGGGCTACACATGTGCTGGGGAGGGAATATCCTGGATGAGATCTGGGCTGATGCTGTGGATTGAAAGTTTTAGCACCTGAAGTTGTTAAATGTATTTCTGTTTGTAAATGCATGGTATCATCTGGTTTACATTTTTAATGAAATGAGTCCATTTTGTGGGTTCTGTACCTGCTGCACAGTGGGGAAAACAGCCCTGTGAGGAAAGCCAGGTGAGCCCCTTTAAAAAACACTCCGGATGTGAAGCAAAATCTTCATGTCAACTTGTATGCTCTCAGCAATCTTTTACTGACTGGGCTTGGAGTTTCCAATTTCCATCGACAGCAAAAAGTGAGCAGAGCTTTTCAAGAGACCCCAGGAGTTCACCATGCTTCATATCTGCAGAGTTTCAACAAGGTCTCAGTTTCCAGAATTTAATTCCCAAAGTCTTGCTTAAGCTTACTTCAAAAATAATCAATTGCCAAAGCCATAGAATCAAAAGAGACACCTAAATAACTCCAGAATTTTGTTAGCATGAATAATATATTGGCCTTTATTCTCAAACAGCCTCCAATTTTTTCATGATGATGATGATGATGTTAATAAGGGAAGTCAGATCAGTCTTGTCACTTAAGACAAGACTTCTGGTCTTAATGATTTCTTTGAAGACAAAGAAATATAACTTTTCATGATATTATTTGTTAAGCTTGAAATTTGAAAGCAAGCATCACTGTAATAGACAGGTAATAGACAACCACTGTAATAGACAATGTAATAGACACAGGATATACATTGTAGACTCAAACAAGGTGTAAATAAATAAATGAAAAAAGACCATAGCAAATATTTTTAAATTATTGGCATATATTGATTTTGATCTGTAATAAAGGACATTTTCCGTGCTGGGTAGTTGTCTGGGAGCAAAGCCAGGAGTAGCAGTGGTGGGAGGAAGAGAGAAGAGAACTACACAGATAGTTTTGTTACAAATTGTCCAAAAAGTGGCTGCTTGTAGTAGTTTAGTAAACAAATAGTACTCATAATTCACTGCACTCCAGATGCCCTGATACTAATGAGCTGGAAAAATCCATGGAAAGATACATAATAAAAATAGTTATTGCTTTTCTACTCCATGTGCTTTGAGAGAAGGAAATACAAAAAAGAATTGCAACTAAAAGCCTCTCAAGTACTCTTCCCTATCCAACATTATTATGCTTCAAAAATTGGCTGTCAACAAAAGTAAGTTTCTCTCAGCTTCGTCAGCCGCAGAGTAACTTTTGTGTTATTAAGTTGGCTTTTTGCAGATATTGAAGGGAATGCCACGTGTATAGTGTGGAGAAACATCATTGTATTAGTGTGTTTTCTTTTATTTCTACTATTGGCAAAATTTGGAAATAGTGGTGTGATGTGAGGAGCTTTTGCGGCTGTCTCAGAGAGTGGGGAAGGGGTGGTCAGGAAACTCTTTGCATTCTTGGATTATCCTATTTGGATGAAGAAGACACCAGACCCCCAGGGAAGGAATTTATTGATCATCTGTTATCAGAAGATCTGCAACAGACTAAAACTAAGAGAAATGAGGAGAGACAGGCTGGGAAACTCAAATAAATGTTTTTCAAATAAGGCATGAGGGTCTATGAATGTGCAACATGTTGATACACTTAAATGAGTGTGTTCTAAGTTAGGGTGTGCCCTTGGCTCACTGCCAGAGACACACTGGCCATGTTTTTTTGCTTTATTGCCTTGTCCTTATTGTCTTTTATTAAATCTTTTAAATTCTAGCAAGAAAGTGAACCTTGGTTTTCACACTCTGGGATCCAACAGGGACAGAGGGGAGCAACCTGAGCTTGCACTGAACCACGCTCTGCAGTGCTGAGCTCAGGGTCTCCCTCTTCTCCGCCCATCCCACAAAAACTCAGGAGAACTGAAGCCCAGCTGCAGGAAGTTGGCACTTGAGCCAACATGAGGCGATGAGGAACGAGAAGGAAACACTGTGTGCAATTTCAGGGCTCTGCTTGCTCTCCATGGAGAGCACCTCTGGCACAGAGGGCTGATTGCTACTCCCAGATATCCGAAACATAACTCACAGAATGTCCGTCCTCAGCGATGCGTAAAAGAAGCTCTGGATAACATCTGAGGGCATTTCCCCTATGGACACCCAATCAAGCATCTCTGCATGACTTTCTTCAGTGCAGCTTCAATGCACTCCTCTCTGTGGTACCTGACTTTGCCTCTCCCTATGCAGAACAAACACTTCTGGGTAGTGATGGGTCTCTAGGCTGACTTAAATCAGTCACAAAATCAGTTCTACCAAAACACTCTAAGTCCTTTTCAGTAACTGGAGCTATTCCATGGTAAATTTCAGTTTTTGGCATGGAAGAACTTCAGCTGTATAGATATGCTGAAAAGTTGTTCAAAACAAAACAAACAAACAAACAAAATCTGTATTTTTCCTAGTTCTTACATTTGAAATGAAATAATCTACACCAAGGTAGAGCCAGAAATAATTCAAGTAGAAGCTTGAAAATTTTACCACTGTTTGAGGAGTTGAAGGCAAAAATTGAACCTGAGACCCTAGCTGGGCCACATCATGGCCTAAACTGACATGTCCGACTGGAGTGTATAATATTTCCATAAATTCCATAAGAATTGAATTTTATGAAACCAGTGTAATGCCTAGTCTAGAGAAAAAGTGTCCCTGCCTATGGCACAGGTGGTTGGAACTAGCTTTAAGGTCCCCTTCCAGCCCAAAGCATTCTCTCATTTTATTGTGCACAACATTCTTATGCTACTTATCATTATGCCATGACATATATAAATTCAGAGTGCATCTGGATCTAGTTTCTCTCTCCCACTCTCTGTTAAAAATATATAATGACAGCAGAAAAGCTACACAAAGAAGAAACCAGCCAGACCAAAAATGTGGCACCACTTCTGTTTTAGGAGTGACAATTAGACTGTCTACAGCCAGGAGAAAGGGCAGGTGATATGATAAAGACTTCTATTAAGTCCTGAGCAGACCTAAAAAAAATAATTTGGGAGTAATTATTTGCTTTTTCCTAGAATAAAGGAATTTGAGGTAAAACACACAGGTTTAGGTGGCAGACTGGGAAGACATGCAAGAATGAATGTGTTCTTTGCACAACAGATATCTAGGCTGTGGATCCCAATGCCTTGGGATGTTATGGATCTAAAAGGCCCAAAAGGGTTAAAAGTGATTGAATACATTGATGAAAGAAAAAGGCACAGGGGCAGTGGAACACCAAGATGCCACCTCTGCAGCTGCAGTCAAGAAATGCTGGTAACTATATTAAGAGAATATTTCTATGTTACTGCCTATTTTTATGTTCTACCCAAAGTAGGTAATATTTATTTGCTGCCAGAGGCAGGATCCTGAACTAGCTGGAACTTGAATCTGATCCAGTGTATCTGTTCTTGTGATCTTACATTAATTTTCAGCAAGAGAAAAAAGGTGGGGTATTTTAGTACTCAGGACTTTTAAACTTTGAATCCTGTATGTTCAGCTCCCAGTAACTGAAGTAGGAAGAACTTAAATCTTGTGGATATCAAATCAATACAATGATTTTCCAGAGACTTGGGATTCATGAGTAACAGGGCTGTAATGCTTAGTAAATCAGAACTGCTGTATGCCAGAGGAGTCCAAAATAGAGCACTGACAATAAACATATTCACAGCTGTTTTCTGATAATTTTGAAGTACACAATGGATTGCATTATTGTTTTGGTGCAATTTCTGATTTTCAGATAAGTCTCTTGTAGCATTATAAAACAGAAGTCATTTCTCCACATGTATTTTCCTTCAAAAAAAGATTCTTTCCTTCAACTAAATATTCTCGGCAGTTTGTTACAAATTGTTCAGGACTCACCTCTGCTGAGTGTCAGGCTTCTGTTTTTATATTATCAAGTTAACTTCAAATGGCTCTGATCAAAAAATTCTAATTATAAGATTAAGAATGTGGTTTGTTCTACTGCAATTTTGAATCCAAGAGAAAATTACTTGGATCACAATGTTGTTAATCTGAGCCACAATATGGTACTGTATATAGTTTTATTTCCCCCCCTCCTCTTTCACTTGAAGTTCTGATTAATAATTCATACTCACAGGGGTCAGAAGAGGGAAAGAGAGAAAAAAAAAAAAATTCTTGCTTAATATTATCACACTGCATAGGATCCAGACTTAACCATCTCTTGGATTATCTCCCCTGGCCAGGGTGAGATATGGTCTACAGTTCATGGCTCGTTCCTCAAAACCAGTGAGGCAGAAGTGCCATGTAATGAAAATTGATCTATGGAACATACTCGGTTAGCAAAATATGAGCAGAGAAATGACTTCTGAAGAAAGTGAAAATAAAGAGTATGTACCACCTAGCACAGAGAGACAGAGAGATGGACAGACACACAGACTGACATAACTTTTTGCTCCAGAAAATCAGGTGGGGTAAGCACTGGATCCATTCAACAAGTGAAGAGTTCATTGCTTCGTCTACTTCAAAATCGCACTACAGAGATTTGACTACACAAACAGAAAAATAAAAATTCCTGCTTTATGATTGTGTTCTTTTGCTAATTAGCAGAAGATGACATTTTGGAAAAATGACGAGCAGCGTCACTGCTGAGGAAGACCTCATAGCAAAATGTGTCTTCAGTGCTTTCTTCCATGTTTTTAACTTGGAACATATGGCTAGTAGAACACTAGAATTCTGTGAGAATTAATTTAATACAGGGAGTGCTTTGGTTTTCTTGGGTCTGTAACAGCATAAAAACATATTGGGGAAATAAATGCATTCCTTCTTATCTGAAACGTGAATCTCTTACGTGGTCACTTGTATGCTCTCAGCAAAGTAATAACAAATGATTTCCCCATCTGTGCAGGCTCACTGGTCTAGTATGGAAGAAAAATAACTTCTGTTGTTTAGAAGAGCAATGAGGGAACAGGGATCAAATCAGGGTAAGCAGACATGCCAGACTAAAGCCATACAGCATTCAAGAGCATGCCTAGGCCGAAATGTGTTCATATAAAACATTTATGGACTACTTTAAGAAGGGAAATCATAAAGAATTGAGCCTAGTTGTTGAGAAATCATGGGGAGAAAAGGGGTCAAATGTTTACCACAAATTTTTCATTACAAGTAGCTCAAGGCATTCCTATGTAATATTTTTTAAAAAAAATATTTGTTCCCTTTGAGACTGCTAAACCATCTCCAGGGATTTTCATTTCCCATGCTACGCCCTATTTCAGCACCTACATATGCTTGCAGATTTTTTGCTGTGATTTGGTATCTATGACTATTTCCCTGACAGATTTCTAATTGAAAGCAGCGTGACAGACCGTAGGAAGCCGTGTCCCCACAGCCCCACTGCTGCTGCTGCAGAGAGCCAGCCTTGCCTGCACAGCCCATTTCTGTGCTGTCCCTGAGCCACACCGTGCCCTGGCAGAAGCCATCAATCAGAAGCAGCCAGCAGTGTCCCTGCCACTGACTCGGCAGCACAGCCACCCTCCTGCACTGCTGTGCCCGTGGCTGCTCTTCCATGGCTCCACCAGCCTTGGCACTGGCCAGAGGGCACAGGACAATGGGGAAAGCAAAGCCATCCCACCTCCACCCCTTTCTGTGACGTGCAGGAATACATTTGCTCATTTTGCTTTTTTTTCTTGGTACCAAACCCCAGAAGATTTCTTGTCTCCTGATCCCAAAAGTGATGCCAAAGGAGCAGAAAAGCAGCACACTGCAAAACCTTTGAACAGATACTGCAGGATGGGAAGCCTCCAGACAGTGAGTAGGCGGGTGTAGCTCCTGAAGAAAGCTGTTCCCTCTTTGTGTCAGGGTGAATTTGGTCCAAAGATCTCACCCTTGGGCTGATCCCTCCTTTTGTTTTTGTGTTCCTGCACAACAGAAATCATCTAGAAACCAAAGGACTAACAGGTAGCCTTATTCTCTTCATTTCTGAGTTGTGATTTCCCCCCTCCCTCCAAGGAGCAGGAGAGCCTGTCAGCAAGACCCAGCATGCTGGCTTGTCTGTAGCTATGCCTGTGGCACTGGGATGGCCCCATGTGTTACCTTGCAGCCACTCTGCAGCTACAAGACCAGACAGCCCTTGATTTACCTTTCTGGGCAGTGGGATGTCAGCTCCTCTTGATATACAATTCAGTGGGAGAGAGCAAAGAGCTAAAAATACAGCGGTGGAAGAAATCCACTGAAAAACAGGCATGAAACTGTGCACATTTAAGCCCCAGGATGCTGCAGGAGCACCCAAAGGAGTTTGTTGAACCAAATAATTTTAAACCAAGGCAATCTGTGCTAATGCAACACCTGACTATATACAGCTAATGAAATCTGTTTGACACTTCTGCCAGCTCCCTGCCTTTGAGGTGACAGATGCTTGTTGTTTTCTGTTCCACATGCCCATAGGTCTTGAGCTAACATTTCTGGAGGCCACTGGCAGATTCTCCTCTGTCTTCAGTCAACCAAGTCCAGAGAGACCCTGGGGCTGATGTCACCTCATGGCATTTGGCCTTTGCAAACACGTGGATATCTGTCAGGACATAACTGCTTTTTGCTGAAACAGCAATGGCTGAAAGTATGCCAGTGTATTAATACACTGTATTATTTACAGACTTGCATGCTGGGCCAAGGTAAATGCTCAGCAACAGTCACCTCAGTCTGAACTTTTCTCTGTTGCTTCAAAATTTCACTTTATGTTCTCACGGTATCTACCACTACTGCTGTGTTTATTCAGTTTGCTTTGTGCTTCAGATGAAGCTGCAGTTCTGAGTTTTCACAGTCAACACAGCCTCACTGATGAATGGGGGATCCCATGCCCAGCATTACTCATTCTCAGAAGAATGACTAGAGGAGCTCTCCAAGGACAAAGGAAGCAATGCCAGGCCTATTTCTGATTTGCTTTTATTCTGAGCACTTTCACTGGCTCCCTCACACTTGCAGAACTATTGTTGTCTGGGAATTTTATAGCATGAACTATAAATAAAAGCAGCAGAACCATCCCTAGTTTCTGATGGAAAGGTTATATCTTACGGTGAACTTCTCTCCTTTGCTGCCANATGCTCTAGGTTATATCTTAGCATGTGACTGTACTCAGAGTACAGTGAACTTCTCTCCTTTGCTGCCAATGAGATGTGGAGGGCAGCTGGACACAGTCTGCCCTTCTCATCAAAATCTCCCAAATTCACACTTAAATTGTGAATTAAAAATGGTGACTTAACCCCAAATTTCTTTCAGTCTTACTTCAACCTGTGAACCTTGCTTGCATGTATGTGGGGAACTTTCATATTATCCACCACTTTTGATCTGAGACTCTTCTTTAAATATCCCTGCTAGACATATGTAGCTGTATTTATGTTGCAGAATGCAGAATCACTTCTAAAAGTGTGCAGACAGAGGTCCCAGTAATGACATACAAAAATCATGTAGGCTTTGAGTTTGTTTTTCAAACTTAGTTTAAGCACTATGGCATAAAGTGTAGGACAGTCAACAAAAGGACAAGGAAAAAGAGTAAAAGGGGAAAGGCGGAAAAGAAATATGTCAAAGGACCTTTAGATACTACATTGCACTAATTATACTTGAATTAGGTTTTAAAAAGAGAAAATGAAGCAAAATTCCACAGCCAGTTGATGCACAGGGAGATTTGGTGACATACCCAGAGCCACCCAGGAAACCTGGAGCAAACTGGACCCTTGCCTGTCCAAATGGATTCAACTTTTGCTTGATACATCTTCTGAGTCCTCTGGGGTTATGTCTGTGGGTCAGTATTGTCAGGGCTGTAGAGTCCATTATAATGACTGAGATTCTGAAAACAATTGTAAATATCTTAGAGGATTTTGGGTGGGTTAGAAGTGGAAGGGAGAGTAAGCAAAGAGGACGAGCTATGTTAGTATTTGTGATAACTGTTGGAGCCTTGATGCACTTGCAGATTTTTGACAAGGCAGAGGTAAATACCTATGCAGTCCCTGTGTCCTGGGCCATCCCTCCTGACCAGTTAGGACCAGTACCCAGTGACCAGCAGCAGAACCAGCAGTGCATCCTGGGGCAAGCTGGAAAAAGCCTCATCTTATGAAACTCACTAGCAAAACTCATCCAGCAATGCTAAGATTTTCCCCAGGAGGTTTTCTCTGGGTTTTTCCTGAATGCTTTGCTTTCTCAGGTACACCTTTATTCTGGTACACGATTGGGGTGGAAAAGTAAAGTGTTGGCTTCAAAGACTTTCCTCTCCTTGCTTACTTCCATCATCTGTGTCTGTCTGCTGACAAGTAGAAGGAGTTCTCCTTTGTACCATGTGACCCAGATGGATTTTTCCCTACTTTATATTCTGATGTAGACCTTGAAAAAACAAACAAAAAAGCATTCCAAAACCAGCACACTTTTTTTTTGTTGATTTCAAAATACAGAAAAAGAAAATAACATTAACAAGATATTTCAGAACAAGATATACATTTGTCTGACAGCTTCACGTACCAAAAATTCCATCCTTTTTAAGAAAAATTTTACACCTCCTACAAGCTCAGAATATTTCCAAACCTAGACTCAGAGTGAAGCCATCCTCCTCTCACATCCCTGTCCCCAGACAACTTTGTGCTGATTATCATATGCACCTGTGTAGAGCACACCATGCAACAAGTACCAAGGATTAGCTCAGATGTAACAAAAGTCCTGAAGACTAATCTATACCTGTCTGTCTCTGTTATAGATATCTATATATCTATTCATTTAAAGACATTCTAACCTCCCCAGAAGCAGCCTCTGGCATGAGAAGTGCTTTTAATAGGTAACTAAACTTGTAATGATAACTACAAGAAGAACAAAAAACACCCAGAAGAGGGAACCCCCTTCTTAGCTTATGAATTATTAGTGTTTCTTGCATCACTTGAGTGTGAAGTTGTCAGCACTCAGGGAACATGACGTCAAAAATAAAAGGAAGAAGAAACTTCCCAGTTTTGCCAAACCCACTTCTCACAAAAGGCAGGCTAGGAAGGCCAGAAGGAGCTCTCTTTAAAAAAGCCCATTATTCCTGGAATTTATTCTCCCAGATCTGCTTATTTTTTCATCAGGAATAGATGTAGGAAGTTAATGCCTGCCCAGCAATAAGGAAAAGCTCTGCTTTGTTTCCCCCTCCTCCTCGATGGAAGCCCCATTCACACACAGTTCACACTGATGTTGGGGGTTTTCTTTGCTGATTTTCCTCCCTGGGGTGGGTAACGATTTCTCAGAGCTAATAAATCCTGACAGATGCAGTCATACCAGTGCTTGCACTCTGCATCTTTGCTGGCCATGGGGCCGTGGTTTGGAAAGCTGATCTGTGAATCATTGCATCTGATGGATGTCGCCTGCTATAGATTGACAGTTGTTTGAGGTACTGATATCGACCTCCTCTGTTCTCTCTGATGCAGGGGACAGACTTTGTGTGGGGCTCAGCCAGCCACAGACCAGGGTGTTTGTGTCACAGTAGCTGCATGGCAGTTTTCTTATAGATGCAAAACTGAATTTGAATTTTGTTGGTTTGTTGGGAATTGGTGGACACCAAAGCTCTGCAGTATTATTGCAATCCTGCTGTAGGATTTTGCATTCGATGAACCACAGATTATAGGTAAATGTTTACCATTTAATATGCTCAGTAGACATGGAGCTATTATAGATCAGAACAGCTACCAAGCAGTTAAAATGTGAACATTTTCCCAGAATCAAAGTGTTCTCTTTAAGTGAAATTATTCATTATAGTCAAAAAACTATGTTAGTCTTTACATTTATGCACTAACATTTTTAAAAACAGATGCAAGTTATCAGCTATAAAAAGTATCTGTGGGCTCCTGCCCTATTCCATACAGTGTTTAGTTTGCAAATTGACTGTTCAAAGCCAAGTGCATTTGCTAAATGAAAGACACAAAGCAGAAGAAGGGGAATGACCAGAATGAAGAGGCACAATCAGAAACCAGTAGGTGTTGAAACTCTGGCAGTATTCTACCAGAACTGTACCTTGCTGCTTCCATGACCCCACTGCTGCTACTTAAAAAACATCCACTGAGAAGGAGGATCTAAAAAGATCTGTGGATATGGCAGTAGTTTTATGATGTATTAGCCTGAATGAATAGCCTGATTAGCCATGATGTGGAATTTTATCCAGCATTGATGGACTTTAAAATTAGAGCATTATTTAGAGTGGATAGGAAAGACCTAGAGTTTAGATCTCATTCTAAATTTAATGAAGTATCAGGAGCTCACAGCCTAACCTGGACGGTTTGCTGCACTGTATATTCCCTTTTTAGAGGTGTGAAAAGAGTAGAAACAGCATCTGAGGAGCCAGAAATACATCATTTATATTACTGAAGCAGATTAGTATCAGGAGTTATTTTCCCTTCCAAACAGGCCTCAAGAGACTGATCTAATTAATTGCTTTTGGTTGTACAAAACTGACCTTTCTGCTTCCAAGTCGCTCCAGCAGAGACGACTGAGTGCAAAGGGTGAAATAAATAGAGCTGCATCAAGAGAACAAAGCTGGAGAACACAGAGCAAGAGATTTGAGTTGAGGCATCTCCCAGGACTTGTAATCAGGGGGTGCAGGTGGTAACCAGGCTCCCTCATGAGACCTCAGGGGAATGGAGCCTTAGAATAGTTGTGAGAGCAGCTGATGCAGCAGCAGCATGGAGTATGGTGCTCTCTCACAATAAAAATCACTGTTCAAAGCATACAAGTGGCTGAACTGTTCCTGTTGTAATTCTGCAATAAATACAGACATGGCTGCTTTGAATAGCTAAAATTCAAAGGCTGGCTGAGAAAATAACTAACCCTTAAAACAGCCAAAATCAAGTGAGTGCCTTTGCTTCAACAACTCCACCTGTTCCTCCTTATTTTGGGGAAACAGGAGCTGAGATGGCAACAATAAGTAGGTGCAGTGCAACCACACCACCCAAGCTAAAAATACACTGGGAGTCTGTCTCAAGAGGTCATAGAGAAGACAGAGACACCAGGGTATGGGGCTGTTTGGCAAAATTCAGTTTGGTGAAGGGCCTGAAGGATTTTCTGGTTGCTGTATTCACTGAGCGCTCCAGGTCTGTGGGGATAAAGGAAGAGATCTCACAATAGGTTTGTTGCATGCCTGGTACAGGTACCCTAAGGCAGAGGCATTGGACCCCATGGATGGATGAAGAGTCTGATAATCTGTGTGATAAAGTGTAAGGATGGGCTTAATTTAGCTTTGTATTATGAAAGATTATCATGACTACACCAGGCAAGGGCAATGCAAAGTGGGACACAAATCTGGTTTCATGATATGGTGATAACACTTATTAATTTTGGTACCCCTGAGTACCCCATGCATTTGCATCTATTGCTAGAAAATTTTAATCCTTTCCACAGCTGGTCCAAAGTATGATCCAAGTACTGCTGAAATCAATTTTTTGCGGCAGAGACGTCACCATCTTCATCTCATTCTTTGGCTAAGCCCCAGTGAGCACAGCATGATCTGTGGTTCCTAGGACTCTTCATCAACTAATGAACGAGACATTTCCTTAAAACTGCCTTCTCATCCCATCAATCAAGTTTGTTATGAATAAGCCTTTTTATTGCCTTCTGGAGGTGTGGGGGTCACAGTCCTTAATTCACCAATTTGCAGCAATTTCTTCTAACAAGCATCACGCAAAAGCATTGCACGGGGCAAAGGATGAGGAATGTCTGTGGTAAAGGATTAAGTGGAAAGTGCAATGGAATTACACTGTTGAGAGTTTAGCTTTTGGGGTTATTGTACTCTCAGGCTTCTGAGAGTACAGGCATCTCCAGGAGGCAAGTGGATAATTCAGGCATGTTCCCAGCAGAGAAGAGCACAGATACTGCTGACTGAACAAGTTTCTAAAACCTGTGAATTTGGATTCAAGGGAGATTTATTTGGGTTTCTTTATGAGCTAAGCAAGGAGAAATGTGCCCAGGGCAGACATATAAAAGCAATTTTGCTGAGTAAGTAAGAGGATGGCATAGCTGGCCAGGGAGCTGGTCTCTGATCTTTGGCTGAGCTTTGCGTGACAGCAGCACATTACCTCCTGTGCAGAGGAGCTCCAGCAGAGGTGAAACCCTTCACTTATGCATAACTCACAGTTCTAGTCTCTTACTCACCAATTGGTATGTTATTCCAGAACTGTGGGTAAAGTAGCTCTGAAAGCCTTGGTGGATGCACAAACAAAATAAGCAGGTTTAGCAAGTGTCCTGCAGCAGCTTCACCAGGGCTAGGACAGCTTTTAGCAGATGGGAATTATGCTGTCAGCACGTCACCTCACACCTGTCAACAGCCCCCAGCACTGCCCAGACTCCCCAAATCCCTGTTTCCAGCAGCAATTATTCACAGAACAGCACTGATCAGTTAGGCATTTTCTTGACTTGGGCAGTCCCACAGGAACTGGAAAATCTCCACAACAACCTTGCTCTGGGTCGTGGTGCACAGCACATGTACAGCTCCCACATGCACACCCTGCCTCCCAGGCCATTGGGAGCCAGAGGAGGGATGGAGGGAAGTGCAGAGAGAGGAGACCCTGCTCTGCCTTCTCCCAGGAGCTCTTCAGGGGAGCCAGAGGAGGGATGGAGGGAAGTGCAGAGAGAGGAGACCCTGCTCTGCCTTCTCCCAGGAGCTCTTCAGGGGAGCAGGCAGGGCTGGTGGTATTAATGTATTCTGATTTCTGTATTTCACAACTTGTGTTTCGGCATAATTTGTGTCCTGTGGGAATTATAAATAGAAACCAACAGAAAAGAACATATCTGACAGCGACTTGATTCTGTTAATTAGAGTTTTCTCTTTAACACTGAAATAAATCTGAAATGCAGACGGCACATGAGTGTCCCCGTGTCATCTCCCCAGCCATGTATGCACATGCACCCTGCCCAAGTCTAACATCTGGGAAGTTTTGGACAGATTGCATGCTTTCAAATGCAGTTTATTAAAATATTAAGTACATAAAGCAAACGTAAAGCTCTTGCTTTTGAATGAGTTAATACAACCTCCTTCACTCTGTGTGTGTGTGAGTTTCCAGTATCTCTCCAAAAAAGAAATTTTCTCTTACAACAGGTTTTCATATGAATAAATTAAAAAAAAAATAGCAACGACATTAATATTATTAATAAAAACAATATTAATAACAACAACAGCATCAATAATAATAATAATAATACCAACAATAATAATAAAAACCATCCTCCATTATTTTTCATACTAAAATGTGTGTGCAAAGTTGAACAGAGTCAGTACCTGTGCCATTCAAATAGATGTTAATAGTGACCATTCATAGCAGAGGTTTTAAAGAGGTGCTGTGGATCTTTGTAATCATTCTTTCTGGTGCATTTTTAAAGCTCAAATTACTTAAAAAAGCAAAAACTGTCTCTCCCAGTTTTTCCCCTGTGACCTCAGAACAGCAGTGAAGCTGGATCTGCCCTCCTCTGCTTTTGCAGATGCTGATTAGCTGGGAACATTGGCTGACACAGGTGATAATAAGAGCTGTGGGCTACAAATGTATCCAAAGGCACCATAAAATGTTAATTTACCACTGCATTAAATCAAGTATTTGAAAAAATAAACAAATGAACAGAACTTGGATGAGTTTACAGTCTTTGCCCCAGGAATCTACAGGTTGCCTGGAAGCTCCTCTCCTACTTCATTTTTAGTCTTGAGGCTTCTCTGAAGCTGTAATTTCTCCAAATTTCCAGGCACCTGAATTTTTGAGGTTAGACAAGAGGTAAATGCCTCATGTAGAAGACAAAGACACTCTTGAGGAAGAAGATATTCAAAGCCATGGAAGTAAAGGCCATCACTGAACCACAGTAAGAGCAAAAGGGAATTAGGAAAAGCAATTCCTCTTCTCTCTTTTGGAGGTCACAGTCCAAGACTTGTGAGTCTCACTGATCTTCAGCCTTAAGTTGAACTGTGTGTTGGAGAAGGCAGTGAACTCTGCTGTGGGGAGGAAAGTTGTGACTCCAGGTTTCCTAGAGCCAGGGTGGAGAGCATCTCCTGGAGAGTTCATGGTGGTGCTCTCCAGGCCCTGAGGCACGAGGAGGTGGCTCCAACCCAACCATGTTCCACCAGTGAGACAAGGTGGGACAACATGCTGGTCATGTGGATTGACCAGGGCCTGGAGAAGGACATCATGGAGCAGGGATGGGCCTTGGAAAAGAAAAAACCACAACTTTTTAAGTTAGGAGAATGACCAAGGAGAGGAAATGCAGCAATGGCAGCAAAAACTGCTTTTTGGTCATAAATTGAAAATATAAGCCAACAGTGGGATTTCAGGTATGACTTTATGCTTAAGGACAAGGCATTAAATATCCCTGATGACCTAATTAACTATTTACCCATTAAAAACTCAGGGAAGAGTTTAGAATAATTCCAAATTTATTTCTATTCTTTCCTGGTCTCATTCCCTGGTGCACATTAGTTCCCCTGTTTCTACTGAAGACCTGGAGGGATGCAGAATGAATCATGGGACCAAGATTTCACACCAAGCTGTACAGTAGCTGGAGCTGCAGTGTGGAAGGAAAGGCTGGCTGAAAATCGTGCTGCATGCCAGTGGCTTGGCTCACATCACACCAGGATTATTGTCTCTACATGAAGTGAAAAGGGCTGTTGAAAATTTGAAGTGTTGTGTCATGCCAAAAATCTGTGCTTGTTTTTTTTTTTTTGTTCGTCGTGAAAAATGTGGCACAACTCTTTCATTCCTACAATCTCTGGGAAAGTCCTTATCTGCAATAAACAAACCCCAGGTTTTGATTTTACTTCACTGCATTAAAAAAAAAAAAATCTTCTAGTTTTCTGTTTTTCTACAAGAAAAAGCCAGGATACAGCTGTTAGTGGAAGTGCAGTGGACTTTTATTTAGAAGATAATTTGTTGATTACTGTAAAAAAAATACACACATGTTCCTGTTTTTCTGCATTTTCTATAATTATTGAGTGAGTTTTGAATTTACTCTCTCTGGTTTTCATGTCTACAGGTTTGTAGTTTGTAACAATCAACTACTACTTTTCCTGGTTCGTATCTGTTGGATGTTACTTCCTAGATTCTTTGGAAACGTAAGGAAAAGATGAAAAATTCTCCATATTCTAGAACCCAACAGATCAGCATATTGGCCTTGATTCCATGCTCCCAAAAATAAGATTTTTGTGTTTTAAGTGACTGAGTAATGGATTAGACCAATATTCTTCTATGAGAACTGGACTTGTATTTATTTTTCCAAGCCTTGCTATGCCACATGTGAACAAGTGTAAATAATGTCAGTAGTGTGTAAAGAGGATTACTTACAACTAAGATAGAAACCTGAACCTGATATATACTGATATATAAAACATGTAAAGAAAATTTTATCTTCCTCTAGGTCCTTGCCCAGGTTTTCAAGACTCTTACCTTTCTGCAGTTGGAGTGTGTAGCAGTTCTTGTAACCATGAAAAACAAGACATACAAATGAAATCTCAACTATGCAGAGATTATTTCTTCCAGGATTATGTTGCATTACCCCTGTGTAGCAGCAGGTCTTCATGGATTGTAGGTTTATGTCAGGCAGAAAATACAGGAGGAAAGGCACTGGATGGAGCAAAGTATGGACTGGGACCGGCCTGGGTGGGTACATTTAATTTTCAGTGTGAGTTAATTTATGAACACTTCCAACTTTCTGCTGAAAACAAGTGCTTCCTGAACAACAAGTTTGCAGCTTTACAAGGAAAAGAAATCACACTTACCATAGAGGCTGGATTTTAAAGAATATTTAAGACTGCTTTTAGGACTGCAATATATGAGTAAGATTTCAGCTTCAAAAGCTCATCTACCATACAAAAAAATACTTCATATGCCTGCAATTTATTTATGCTAATGTATCCAGAAACTGAATGTGCTTATAATAAGGTGGAATCCCTTTAAAAAATAAAAGGATCCTATTCTATAGCATCACTCTTGCTAATGATTTCCAAATTAGATTTGCATAACAATCTTTCTTTTCAGACTGCTGGTCCAACAAATCATGCTGCGATGCTTCTGGTTAGGCTTTGTTCTGCAAGTATTCTGTAACAGTAATTTAGTTGTCAGTTTTGGGGCTGTGGAAGCATAATTAGGTTTATGCAGCTAAAGACACGTCCACATGTCTCTGTGGGAAATTAGATGAGGGGAACTGCTGGGTTGGGCTGAACTTGCCAGAAGTCAGTCTAGAAATTCTGGAGCAAGCTTGAATGGCTCTACAGATGTACAGTACATTGAAAATAGGTTTTCCTGGAGTTACATCTGTGGTATCGCTAAATGGTGATGAAATGCATTCATGGGCCATGAAGAATAAACATTTTCATTACTACTGTGCCCTTTGAGGAAAGTCCTGCCTGGATCAGGGGAGCTGCACTAGTGCTGCTTCAATCAGACTTGATGAACAAGAACACCTTGCTGACACTCCAAAGAGCCTATTGATATTGAGCCTATTGACATCCCATGATGTCTATTGGCATCTTAGAGGTAAATTGGCCTGAGGCCAACCAATTATGTCAGCTGATACTTCATGTTAACAGGCAAACATCCCCATTACCTCAACTTTTAATTTTTCCTTCATGTGTTTTTCCTGGAGCATCCCATCTCTGGAGGAGGAGAGACACCTGCCTGTGTTTGGCATGGTGGGACCCTGACTGGCACCACAGCATCTGCACGCTCTGAACCCACATAATCAAGGCCAGAAGGTTTAGGGGTCAATCTGCAGTAAAACCAGAACCCTCAAGCCAGTGGGATCTCACAAAAGCAGAACCCGAGTTCTGAGGCAAGAAAAGGCAGCTCTTGGGATATGGATGGGTGCCACGTCTGGCAGGGAATGGCCAGCGGTGCTGGCACGAGGACACAGGCAGTGCTGGGGGCTGTTCACCCTCTTGTACAGTGAAAACGGGAGCAGCTCGAGCCAGGCAAGCTGCACAACCTCTTACGACATCTGAGTCCCCCCGAGCAGTCTGGGACGCCGCTCTCT
Source organism: Polioptila caerulea (assembly GCA_013397295.1). NCBI lineage: Eukaryota > Metazoa > Chordata > Aves > Passeriformes > Certhiidae > Polioptila > Polioptila caerulea. The sequence continues at coordinate 86,273 of VYXF01007739.1, forward strand.
GCTCCGCGCAGTGAGAGCAATTCCGTGGGGTGTGCGCGTGTGTGCGTCCGTGCCAGCGAGCGCGCAGGGCTGGGCACTCAGGGCTGCCCGGGGCAGCCAGGCAAGCACTGCTGCAGGGCACCTCTGTTTCTAGGTCACCATCAGACCATGAATGTCTAAATGAGCACAGCAAAGTAAATACAGCAAAGCAAATTTGAGTTCCTTCCTCTTCTGCATCCTTAAAAGAGCTTGTTTATCTCTCTAGCTCATCATTCCTAGAAACAAGCCCCTGAATGTGAGATGTAGCCGCCTAGGCAACCGGGCGTGACGCAGATACTCGACACAACTCAAGCCTTGCCTTTCTCAGCTTTTTAAAAATACTTTGGCCAAGTTCTATATTCAGAGGTGAGAAAATAAATATTATAGCTATTAGTACAGACAGTCTATAGCAAAGGGAAGGGGAAGGATCTGACACAAAGGTACTTTCTGAATTAGCACGCAGCTTGGTGGGAAACCTCACCCCGGAATTAGGCTGGCTCACACTTTCTGGACAAGGCCACCAGTTTTTGTGTCTCATCTGTTAAGTGGCCGAAGACATGAACATCATTTCCATCTTGGAAAAGGTTTCAGCTGCCAGGGGAAACACTCCATGGTTATTCATCACATTTTATCAAAGGGCTGACCAGATGCAGTCCTGCTATCAGCTCGAGAGAGCTATTAGGGCAAATTTCTGCCTGCTGTACCTCAGCTGTACCTAATGGCCCAGCCACGGCAGGACTGAGCCCACTGTGTTCTTGTGGCAGGAAAACCACCTGCCACTGTGCAGTGTTGGCTGAGCAGATGAGATGTTTCACTCCCAGCAGTGCAAAATGTAAGGACAATAATGAATTGCTTCCCAAGGAAAGCAGTAGCTGGCCACTGAACAGCCACTCAACCAGTGATCTGGTTTTCATTTGGTTTTAGTCCTCCGGGTTTGCTCCCATTGGGTTAAGTGAGGCATCCCCAGCTAAACATAAAACAGTTTAATTTTTCTGCTTCCGGGCACCATCAGCCCCAGCAATCCCAACTTGCAGTCAAACCCAGTTAATTTTTCTGTTGATTATCACTTTGCCAGACAAACAATCAATACTAGAGCTGTGCAGACTTTGTGTAACCTCTATAAACCCAGTTTTTAATTGGTGAACAGATTTCTCATGAGGGTGACCTTACAAAAGTGCTCTGCATTCCTCCTTCTTGCACTTATCCATGAACTCAAGTAATTAATTGTGGGAGCTTAGATCCAAAAGCAGCAGCAAATGTGTTTCTGGTGAAGTGTCCTGCACTAAGCGTGTGACTCAGAGCGAGTGATGAGAGGATTCCCTGGAAACAGCACTCCCTCAAGTACCAATCACCATCTGCACTAACTGCAGTATCAGCCTTTCAGCTGAAACAAACAGGATTTGAGCCCCCCCATCTGCTGGGGGGCTGGGGGCTGTGAGGGTCTCCAGGCAAATGAGCTGAGAGCCAGGGTGCAGCTATTACAGGGAGCAAATGGAAAACACTCCAGACAGCACGCAGTGCCACGTGAGAGGACTAAAATACAACTTTCCTGCTTTGTGCAGAGGACAATTGGGTCGCTTGTTAGAGCTGAGGTCTCTTGAGGGGGATTTCTAAGTTTAATTGCACCTACATAATGACTACAATGATGAAAGTGCTTCATACAGAGCATGTAATCTGTTGCTTTTTCAGTTGAGGGCAGATGTTAAAGAAGTGCAGAGACCTGTTAAGCACCTGATTCCTACTCATAGCAGCAATGCAGGTGCAAAACGGGGGATTTAAGGCCAGAAGCCTGAATAAACAACAAAGCAAAATAAGTGAATAAGAAAAGGAGTGTAATTGGATGAGATACCACTGAGGGGTGCAGGAAGAGAGGTAACTCTGTGGATCACAGGAGTACAAACACATTTGGTTGTTTGGTGAAACCTGGAAAGGATTTTGGATGTCCAAAAGGAACTGTTTGACCTGAACAAAGGATCCCATCCAGGAAAAAACTTAGTCTGGGCCCCATGGCAGCTCCCCTGGGAAGTAAGGCAAGAAGGCAGCTGTGAGAAACTTCTCTCCCAGGTGAGCAGCAGCCCCTGCTCCCTGAGGAGGTGCTGAATAGCACTACCAGAAACACAAGAAGTGTTGGTGCAGGTGAGGAGCAGCCAGTCCTGAAATTGCACTGAGGTGCTCGTGGTGCAGGGAGGCGGAGCAGGGATGGATGCTCTGAACCCCTGCCTGGAGTTAGGGGAGGCTTGCAAGGGACCTGGGGGCTGCAAAGACCAAAAGCTGAGAAATCCAGGTGTGCACAGACACATCCCCAC
>VYXF01007739.1:90912-279159 GCA_013397295.1 Polioptila caerulea
TGCCAGCTAACAGTGCTGTGTGCACAGCTGGGGATATTCTGGATGTCAGGGACACACTCTGGGACAGCAGCTGCTGGGAAGGGCTGCCACCACACCCCGCTGCAGCCTGGGCACTCCAGGCGTTGCCACGTCCTGATGAAGCCCCAAGCACTGCATCAGAACACAAACTTGCTGCTTTAAGTGACAGCTCTTGCTTGGCACCTCCATGCTCTTTTAGGTATATATTGCAACCAGTTGCAATTACCAACAACTACAAGGAAAGACATCTTTAGAGTGTAACTGGAAAAACAGACTTCGTGTTCATCTGCAACAGAAGAACATGTGACTGTGTATGGTAAAGCCATTCAAACACACCTGTTCCAATGTTTTGTTCCTTCTAAGGCCAGAAAAAAACAGTGGTTAAGAAAAAAAACAACAAAAAACACTGTTGCAGAGAGTTTAGGTTCCTGAGAGCCACACACCACCTTCTAAGTTTGTACCAGACACCTTGTCAGGTGCTGATGTCCTCTGCTTATTTTGATTTTCATTGCTGTTAAGTGGATACAGGGGCAGGTGTTTTACAGATGGGGAACTTCATTATTAGACTGTGAAACTGCTAAAGATAAGGAGAATGAAGAAAGGAAGAAAGAAGAAACTGCTTGGGCCACTGAAAGCAGGTGCTGCTTGGTACCAAGTACAAAGCGCTGTGGAAAGCGGTGGAAGTTGTTCTCTTGTGAAGTGGTGGAGGAGGAAAAGACTACTTGCTGCACCACAGGGACACTTTCCTTCCCTACTGAAAAAAAACAGTTTGGGCTCCATGGGACAGGACATCCAAGACCAAAATAAGCCACAAACATGATGCTCCATAAATTCCTTTTAAAAATCTTTTTAATGAAGAAATAATTCCATTCCAAAATATAGACACACAATTAAATAGTTTAATCACTTCAAAATATAACATGTCCCCAGTAGGTTCCAACACACACACACAAAACAATACTTAACAGCAATACAAAAACCCCATACAATAGCAGTTCTGTTACAATACCAATGAATATCGTGACATCTTTAGTGTCTCTGTCTCAAGTGGTGTCAAGTACAGTAGTTTTAAAAATGCGTTGCAGTTAGTAGCCTCAAGATGTAACTCTTTGTACTATTTTTTTTTTTTTTTTTTTTTTTTTTTTTTTTTTTTTTTTTTTTTTTTTTTTTGGTTCAAAGGTAAAAATGCCCTTTACTCTTCAGGACACTGTGGAGTGCTTGTTGTTCACAGCTCCATCTGCTGAATTGAACCAATGTGATTACAGCAACCCGAGGTTGCAATATTTACAAGGTCTATCTACAGTAATTGCCAAGAACCAATAGGGATGGGAGAAGATGACGACTGAAAGTAAAGGCGGACACACTTATGATAAATTATGATGCAACAATTTGGCTCATGCATATAAGAAAATACATATTATATCACAACAAAGGCCACACACCTTTTTATGCAGTTTAGTTAACATTACTACTTACAGACAACCCATTCTCCACCTTCGCTTTGGACATTCAAGGACCCTATACATCTTCACATCCCTGTCTCCTGATTCCAAACCACTGGGTTTCCTCCAGTGACAGTAAAACCACCCGGAGTTTTGACGGCTGTGGTGGGCCATAGGTATTTAAGAAAAGGGCCACAGCAGGGACCTCTTCTGTAACTGTGTTTGTTTTAATGACCGCAAACCACAACCAAAATAATATTCAACAAACAGACAAAGACCAGCTGGATGAAAATGCAGCCAGCTTAACAGTTGGAAAAATGCTTAAAATAGACGTTTGCAGAGCTAAGTAAGAGGTGCTTAATCTCAGAGCTCCAGGGCATAAGGGACCCAGAACTCCAGCTCGAAGGGATCATCTTGTTGACACTAGCCTAAAAGAAAGGCGCTTGGTTAGTCAACTTCAGCTCTTACTTCTAGTTCAGAAGCTCCTGCAGTGGATTTTAGTCTAGTGCATCTACTTTAAGCATGGCAATAATGAGCACGCAGACATTAAGGTGATAGGGATCTATTACTTTGGGTACAGATAAACATGACATGGGTTGAATTAATCAGCCATTGCACGTCGCTGTGTTCTAGCTTGTTTTCTCCCTGTTCAGGAAATGCTTGCCTGGAATCCTGAGCTGACAGCAATGTCTACAGGTTCACTGGAGTAGCTTAAAACATGGAGTGCTAGGCACTAGTGGAGGCTAACTCATTCCTGAGAGGAGGTTGGAGGAGGGGACAGTGGAGGCTATGGTGCCTGCCTTGCCAGGATGGCACATAGCCCAGGAGCAAAGACGAGTGATCGCAAAAATGAAAAGCGTACATGAAGATATCTGGATCCCTTAGTATGCATTTGGATGTCTGAGAGCAAGCCCAGGCACGCAAGGATATACAGACAAGAGATCTGCATACACAGTAAAATGGTATGAAAGTGAAACATGGCAGCAGCTCTTTCATACAGATACTCATTCCCTAACACATAGTGCCCAGGGAAACAGCCACGAGCCTGGAGAATGCATGCAAACAAGTGGACTTACTGGGTCGAGCTACATAGCAACCTCACGGAAACATGGCAGCGCACATCCACGTCACCATGAAAGCAAGGACAGACAAGCCACGTTAACCTGCTTTAGACGGCTATCTCATCACTTGCTGTAGGCAAACTGTGCTGGTGTGAAATATCTGTATGAAACACCGCTGTTTTCAGGGCTGTTAGACAGTGTCACTTCAGGTCAGCCAGGTACTGGAAGCCCAACATTGTATTAGGGCAGTAAAGTTACCTTGGCTCAGAGGCGGCCCTGAGCTAATGCTGCGCAGCTCAGGAGGGCTGGGAGGCCAGCATGGAACACCTCCAGCTGTCCTTGGCCTGGCTCTGGCTCCTCTGCATGGCAGTGCTGCTGCCACAGAGGTGTCACTTTTGCATCAGAGCAGGGTGCCCCGGGGAGCATGCTGATGCTAGTTTGTGTCAATGCCTGCTCAGGATATCTGTAGGTTTGTAGTCACAGCAGAGCAAATGCTTTTTAGCCAGCAGCCTCACTGCCTAACTGTGCCTAATGGCCAGGTCAGTCCCCTTTCTCCTGAAATGCCTTGATACTGGAAAAATACTAAACCGGATGAAACTCCAATTCTGTAACTGTATGCCTGTCCTTTCGAAACAATCCACTGCTCTTCTTGTGCTTTTCACTGATCGCTATTCCTCCATCCAGCTCTGAAAAGAGTCTCACCACACATTTCCAAGAGGGCATGCAGAACATCTGGTGGCTGGCTAAGGCAGTACACATTCGGAAATCAAAAGAAAACAGTTGCAAGCGCACTTTAAGCCTGTACATTTAAAGCTGAAGGCCTCGAAAATAACATAAGTGAAGGGGGTGGGGAGGAAGAGGAGGGGCAGAGAGATGGAAAGAGCTGGTTTGTTGAACACATGCTTACTAAAGCTAAAACATCAATGAAACAATACCATGGAGGATTATACGTAACATCAGTCAGTTCAGGGATCTTATGGCACCTGTGGTTTATAAACAGCTTTAGCAACGAGTATTTCAAAACATAGTTCACAGTTTTAAGAAGATCTGTGCTGATTTAAAAACTAGATTCTATATCATTTGAATGTCACCTTTTGTATATGATATCTATTTGGAAAAAAAATATTTACACTAACTTCTATGGCTGATTTGTTAGATTATTTTGAAAGAAACATTCCTAAGTTACACATTAGCCCTAAATTAGAGAAGTTTATTATTATTATTAATTATATTATTATTATTTTAGTACATTTTGTATAAGCCTTAATTTAAAGACTTGCAAACAAATTGCAAATATAGTCTGGTACTTTGTTTTTTGGGCTACTAGATATATACACTCAGGAGTATAATCAGTGTTAAATGCATAATTGTCTCTTTTTATTTCTCCCGTGGAAAAAAAAATGTACAGTGTATAGTAAACCGATCTACTAAAATCTCAAAGTATTCAGAAATCAAATTTCTAACTATAAACAGTATTGTCATTGTAAACTGAACAGGTTCAATATCATGTGCAAAGGGTTTACGTGAGTTATTAACAGCGCCGCCGAGTGTGACAGCGGCACGCGCGTCAGTCTGTTTGCTTCGCCAGTAATGAGCCATGTTACAGAAGATGTAGCTAATATAAGTTAGCTTTAAACAAAAGTCTTGTTGTCAAAAAACACACATCTACAAACTACAACTCTTAGAACAAAAGTACTGTGCTACAGTCCTCAGAACTTAGTTATGTGATTTTTTTGTCAAGAGACGCTGCACCTCTTGGTTCCACTCTTCCGTGAAGTTCGCAGCTGAGTTTTCTTCATCGTCTGTCCGAAAGCAGCTCTCCTCATCATCAGTTCTTACGTAGCTTTCGTTGTCTGTCTGACTGCAGCTTCCCTGTTGAGAAACGATTATGGAAGGCTTTTAAAGAGTGCTGGGTTAACATGCTGCACCCACACAGGCAGAGCAAGTAAAGCCTCTGACTGCTGCTTTATTGAGAGAAAAGAGGAGCTGGCCAATTCTCGTGGTTGTCCCTCAAGGAGTTAAAAACAGAAAAAAGCCATTCTACCTAGGTGAGCCATGGGTATTTGAGCTGTGAACAGAAACTTACAGGACATGAGGGAAGTGGGAAACTTTCCTTGCCATGGCCAAGAAGACTATTGCCTGCTCTGCTGTGGGACCTTCGGGTAACTCAGTCTGCACTGACACAGATTTGCAATGTCCCCACTTTGCCTTCCATTTTCCCTTTCCAGGTCGCTCTATAAAATGACTATTGAAAGTGCAACCATGGTTTATTCACCTTGTGCACTGTTCAGCCACTTTATTTACAGTCACTCACCATCATGTGCCTCCCCTCACATGTAAACATCTTGTATGTTTTACTGTGTCTAAGAAAACCTGCGGTTACTTGAAAAGATGATTCTGGGTGCTGCAGCTCATGAACAACCTAGTCCACTGGTAAACCAGTTTCTGCTGGTGCTCCTCTGTATCCTGAAGCCCCAGTGAGTATGTTAAATTCCTACAGAAGAGGCATCAAAGTTTTAGCTGGTAATGGAAAATGCTTGATAGGTTACTGCCACTCCTTCTCAGAACTACGTCAGGATCTACAGTCAGGTAATATTGCAAACTTCTGCTTTTGGCACATTTATTGTAAAGGCACTGTTTACACATTTGACCCTTCCTAAGTTAAGGAAATCATCCCCTTTTCTTTTGAACCACCTCAGAGAGAAAACCAATCTGCATTGCATGAGATATGATAATCGCAGGATAATATATCACTCCCCACACACGAATTCTTTTCTACTCATTTCAGGCATAAAGCTGGTCTAAGAGATGGGAGATGAAATGCAAATTACCCCATCAAAAATAGTTAAATTAAATCTGATGAATGAAGAAAGGTCAGGTAGTTTAGTTTGCTGCTTCTCCTTCCTGAGACCATTTGATTGTATTAATTATTCAAGCATGAACACTTCCACCCCACTCCTTATTACCCATGCCAAATAGTATGATGATCTTATTTTAGTGTCTCCTTATGTCAGATGGTTACAAAAGACAAACATTAACATTTTGTTGATAAATGTAAAGGAAACCTGCACTGCAAGTATAATCAAAGTTTCATAAAAAATTTCTGAGGTACATCCTAAATTTTATCTTTTAAAAATCAGACATTCACCTGTACCTCTTATTTAATTATACCTCTTATTAATTTGGTAATCTGAGCAAAGGAATGTTTTGCTCTTCACAATTCAGACAAAAAAATGCAAATCAAAGGTATGGAAGAGGTCAGTTCTCAGCTGCATGAGATTGACTTCTACTGAATCAGCTTCAGGGTTATATAAATAATAGAATCATCAAGCTGGAAAAGATCATTCAGTCCAGCCATTAACCCAGCACTGCCAAGTCTCACCACTAAACCATGTCCCCAAGTGGCACATCCACATGCCTTTCAAATATCTCCAGGGATAGTGACTCAACTACTTCCTTCAGCAGCCTGTTCCAATGCTTGGCAACCCTTTTGGTGCCAAAATTTTTCCTAATACACAAAAATATAGGAACATCTCATATTTCAAGATGGTACCATTATAAACCACAAGAGTAAAATATGAGTGGCTTGTGAAACATGGGATGCATTAAGATGCATTTACAGTAATGTTAAGTATTTGGGTTTGCTTCATATTTTCTGGATAAATTACTTCTCTTTGGTGGACTGTGGGAAAATTCTAAATTCTCTCCAGGCTTCTCTCATTCCACAGCCAGCACTGGGATAGAGACATTTTTCTACAAGAAATCATGAGTACTAATAAACCTCAGAGCTTTAAATTCATGCAAGATTTTGGAAGTGTCAAAATTAATTCCAAGTTAAGACTCGTATGATTTGTCATGATATAAAACTGTTTCTTGACCTCTTCTGTTACTTAATCCACAGGTTCTTTTCTGTTACTTGTCACTCAGTGATTTTTCAAAAAACATCCCTGTCACTTGTTTAATTTTAGAAATGAATTCACAAATTTAAGCTCCTTCTTCCCTGTTAACTTGGTCACAGTTTTCTACAGTGTTTTTTACGCCTACATGCTAAGAAGAGGAGGACTTAGGGAGAAAAATAAATCAAAAAGAAAACCAAAATATTGCAGAATGAATGTAGCAGACATTTTTGCAAACTACTGTGCTGTTATTCTCCTGTTATTTTCAAATGGAATGGTCCAGATAATGCTGGCTTTTATGGATTTGTTCAAGACAAAAACAAAAAAAGACTGGACTAGACTGACCACACTGTCCCTTGGCCCATGGGTTTTATCACCTCACATCTGATGTATTCCTAAACATGAAAACAGAGGTTCGAAAAAAATGCCAAGAGATGAGAAAAATATGAAAGTGGTACTGAACACTAATTCTGTCCTGGAAAAACAGTCAAGTTGAATACATAGTATTTTTAAAGAATGCATTCATATCAAAAATTTGAGAGGATTTGGGCTTTTTGCATTTGAAAAAAAAAAAATCCACTTGTTTCAATACAAATCATTCAGTCACTTTTGCAATGGAAAATGTCTCCCACAGACACCCAAAGCCTCAGATCCCACAACAGCTCATGTTAAAAGGTTTTGAGAGAGTGAGAAGGTTTGGAGTGGAAATGGAACTGAATCTTTCACTGAAACTATTATGTTTTTGTCAAGATCGGGAAAACCACAGATAAAATCTGAGAACAAGACCTGCAATAAAGCCTCCTCCCGGTATTCTCTCTCAGTGGATGCTTCAGGTCTGATTTCTATTAGCTTTTCACACCTTCTCTCCTGTTATAATAATGCATATAAATGAATTAGGCATGACCAATTCAAATATGTGCCAGCACTAAGAAAGCATAGCTTTAGAAAACTCTAGGAAATTGTCGGTCTCGTGAGGACACGTCCACTGCATGAGTCAACAGCAACTAATTGAAAGTGACAGCTTCTCAACTAGTTTCTGAAATGCAGGGTTTCTGCTCCTGTTGGCCACCCTTGGCAAAAACCCAAATGCTATCAAGGGAATAAAGGTAAAATAACATCAAAGCTGCAGTTTCACCTAATGTCAAGATCTGCCTAGTACCTGCTGAAAACAAGCTCAAATTCACTCTGCTTCTTCACTAAAACAAGTATATTTAACATAAAAACTAAATGAAAACACAATTAAATTATGTTTTATATATTACTGGAATCACTTGCTCTCTTGGGAATTTGTTATGCTACATTCTATTTAAAATCAATTCTGGAAAATTGCACATAGCACTTTTAAAGATGCAAATACAAACAAATGCAAAAGTCATCAATCAAATAACATCAACTTCAGATGAATTAGGCAATGAACAAAACTCTGTGACTGGCCATCAGCACCAATATCACCCACAAGGAGCTACAATAAACCGATCTCATTTCCCCCATCTTTGGTTTGTTTGTTTTGTTTTTTGGTAATAAGCACAAATGTAATACTGGTGTGAGACAAAGTCTGTTGGCTTTCTACTTTCTATGGCCATCTAGGGCCATATCAACTGTATTTGTATCATTATTGACTGAATAAGGGCTTAGAAATAGAACTCTTCAAGCTTCAAGCAAGAACCCAGAGTTCACTGCAGAAACACTTTAGACAGATACCATGACCGGTATAAGCTATTTTGAAGTTATTTTTCCAGTGCTGTGAAATGTGAGTACCAAATAAAATACACAAGATATGACAGACTTCCATATCCACAACAGAGTGAATCTTGAGAAGATTCACTTACCATGTGAAGATGTATTTACCATAATACATTTTGTTCTGGTGGATATAGATGAAGTGCCAAGTCCACCAGTTTTAGATGCCAGTTTCTGTAGGGCTGGGCTTTTATAGCTCCTGGGAATGTTACAGTCTTTGGTACTGGCCAAAGGGCTCCCCTGGGAGCTAAAAAGAATTCCACTATGCAAATCTTTCTTTTTGACAAAGTTTCAAAAATCATCCAGGAGATGAGATAGTATCTCAGTCTCAGATATCTGAGACAGATATGTATTTTCAAAAAAGCCAGGTTTTTAGGGCAGTATGTTTCCCTATATCAGTGTGTTACTGCTTCCCAAGAAAAAGGAAACCTTAAATAGAATTGCCTGAATTTTAAAAGTCTAATTAAAAAGGGGTTTTTGACTTATTATTGCAAATTGTAATTATATTCAGTTATATATAAAATTTCCACTATATACACAGGTATATACACACATCGTTGTGGAAAGATCTGCTTTTCTTTTCACATGACCTGATCTAACATGACAACCACACCAAAACAGAGTCAGAAAACTTATTTTTCCGGCTGTCAATGTTTAGGAAACTCTACATGGCTCATGCTTTTAACAAGACTACAGAGAAAATGAATGTAACCTGAGGAGCAATGTTAGGAGAATTTTTATGAGCAGTTATTTGGTGTTTATAGTACTCTGGGTATTGCAGTTTATTTGCTTTTCACATCCAGTTATTCTGCTTCAGCTGCGAGAGACAGAGACAGATGCTTTGGAAATACCCACTAGCAGCTGCTTTTACAAGGTACATGTTTTAACAGTCCAATTTTACTGTCAGCAGAAGATGCAAACCCCTTGAATCAGGGTCAAGTTTTACCATCAAAACTGCCATATAAATGAGGAGGTCTACCATAAAACATGACACACTAAATCTAACGAGTTCCTGTTAGAGTTGGCACAGGCTAGTTCAGGTGGTTTTGCCCATCTGAACATGACCCTGCTCCCAGGCTCCTGTGTCCATTTGATTGTTGACCTCTGTTTGCTTTTAGTTCTGGCTTTGAGGAAGAGGCTCAGTCTGCAGACCAGAATCAGATCCCTATTCTGATTTCTCCTCCTTTTCTGTCCCCATTAGCCCATGGTTCAGTGTCTCAGCAGGATGGACTCACTGCCATCTTCACAGCAGGACACTGCACTCTCCTAGAAAGTCAGAAATGCAGAGTCCACAGCTTCAGATGAGGCAAGAAGAAATGTGTAGCCACCCATTTCCTGGGCAAACGTTCAGAGTAACAGGCTACTTCATAAAAATAGATGTTGTCTGTCTTCCTGAGGAGAAACACAATTGCTGAACTTGGCAATAATCCCAGTGCTGCAACTGTGAGGTTGGCATGTGTAAGGAACATGACCTGAATATGGGACAGAAGGGAATTTACAGATCTGGCCATATTTCTGAACTGCCAGCTTCTATCCCGTAGCCGAGTGTCTTCCACTTGGATTGGGGCATTTTAAATTTCCACAGCACATCTGAGGACACTTCTGTGGTTAAGCAGCCAGTGGATTTCTTTAATGTTTGCATAACTCCTGTTTCACACACAAGAGTAGCTGTTCTGATCTCATGAGAAATTATTTATTTCAGTTATGCTAGGAAGACTAAAGCACTGAAAGGAATTTAACTCAGGTCTCCTGAAATGTAATCTGATTCCTTATCTTCTGGATAAGGTTATTTTGTACTAGCTAATATACTTCATCATCCCCAGGGATGAAAAGTCCATGTTCTCACTCTGATGGTTAACAAAGGAAAAACATAAAAAAGGTGATGGCTTAACAGGAATCCTTGGGACTAGGACTACAGATCCATAAATTAGAACTGATTCAGAGAGATTTCAGGGCATCCCAAACACAGGCTGAAAGGAGAAACAGGATTGTCACATACATTCAGGTGCCACAAGATGCATTGAAACTGAAATGTATATTATGAGGAGTCATTCCAAACTTTCTTCTAAATTATAACAATACTTACTTGAGAGGAGAGAGAAGAATATTGCACTCAACTTTGCAAACTGACCTGTAGATAACAAAGGACAGAAAACAGGAAGATAACAAATTAAGCCCGTGAGCAGCCAGGCAGTGTATTATCTGAAAAAAGCCATGCATAAGCCTAGAAATAAAGGGAGCAATTAGGGACCCAGAAAATAAACCCAGTGAAAACTGTCTTACACAACATATCAGCAAAAGACTGTACCAAGAACGAAAGTGGAAACAGATGTGGGAGGATACACACTGTTAGCATTTACACTTGTGCATTAAATGTGTTTGGGTTTTTATTTCTGACACAGATACTTGTTATTTACAACATGCTTCAAAAAAAAAAAGACAGAAAGAAGCCTCCTCTGAGGTTTCATGTCCCTGATTTCCCTATGTATCTTGGTTTTTTTAATACTAATTTAGAGTTTGGCACAAAAATCTTTCTTGGACACAAGGTGACACAAAATAACAAGAGTGGGTTTGGGCCAACCATCTTTCATGCTACACTACATCTACATGTTTTTCTAAATGCGCTGATTTTACACAAAGTGAGACATTTAATAATATAAAAATGGTTACCAGATTGTTACTGAGGTGACCATTCTGCAACCTTAGTAGGAGTTCCTCCTTGAAGATTTTTTCAGCTGACAATTGCATTATGATAGTTACAGCTTCTGGCTTTTTTGGCAATCCAGATGAATGCAGTGTATATGTGAGTACAAACAGTAAAACAGCTTGTAATAAATTCCAACGGTTTGATGCAAATGAGAATGGTTGACCTGGCCTCTGTTCAACAGGATACCCTAAACAGAAATTTTCCAATTTTCCTTCGTTTTTCCAAGTAGAAAGCTGTGGCTTTTTTAAAATACTCAGTGATATTAGTAGAAAAAGGGATAGAAGAGCAGAATACCACAAATAAACAGCAAATTGCAGCGAACAACCAATGCCAAAGCACATGTCTCGGGATCAATACATGACACTCTCCAACCAGCTCCTAATAATGTTAGCAGTCCCTATTAATACCTTTTCTTGCTTCCTTTAAACCCATTCCCTAATTTCAATGACATCACCCTACTGGGTGATATGCTTTGCCATTACATGCTTTGGGGCTGTGATATCAACTAAAAATAGATTCTACTTACAAGTCACTACTGTCAAATCACTGCCTGATAGGAGCTGACAATCTCACAGACAGCAAAGTACACCATGAAACTTCTTTTGAAAAAGTGCTGTTAAGCAGAACTTGTCTAGAATGAGGACTTTCTGTTCCCTCAGTGAATATATTTTTGACAAAAAAGAGCTTTTCTCTTTTTTTGGCCAGGGGAGGGTGTGTGTGTGTGTGTGTGTGTGCTGGGTTTTTTGTTTGTTTTTGTTCCCCTAGTGGAAACAAATAATGTGAAGCAACGGGGAATAAACTTCACTTGTGTGTAGTCTTGGCTCATCTATATTCAGGAGTTTTATTCTGGTGTTAACAGAGAGAAGATTTCCTCCCCTTCTCCTGGGAATGTTGGTGGAAAACAGGAGAAAAGCTGTTTTGTCTGAAGCAAGAGTAACACCCAGTGCCATCAAGCAGCATGTGTAACTTCTCCTGCCCTTATTTGCAGTGCACATACAAACTCAATTTTACATATGTACAAAATCCCGTTGTAACTTGTGAAGTGAAACTCAAGTAACATTGTTGCCATATACTCCACTTCCATACTGTAATTAAAATACAGTAAAACTGGGGTGTTGTTCTTTCTGAAAAAAATGGAGTTTTTACCAGGAAGAATAACATTTATTACTTCATGCCTGACAGCTGTGACTATTTAGAGACTTCTTCTCCAAACTGACAATTACTTTTCATTACATCAGCACTAGCTGTTCATCCTGTTCAGAAATTTAAAGGCTGTGATTTTTGACAATTCCTGTATCTTGAATAAAAAGTTCTGACAATTCCCCTCATGTCACCTGCTGTTGCCTTTACAAATGATCTATAACAATCCTGCTCCTTTTGTCATGTCCTTAAAGAGCTCTGCAATGAAATTACTTTTGGCAATCAACCATGGGCATGTAGCAGGTCTACATTAACAACAAGATGTTCATACCAACCTCAAAGTTACCTCAAATTTTGACAAGACTCAATGGACTTTTATAAGACAAATATATCATAGCAGCTTTACAGAAAAGAAGACCAAAAGAGCAGTCAATGTTCATTGCAACACAAGCCTGTCAGATTCTCTCCAAAATGACCAGCACTGAACACTAGAGAAATATTTCCAGGAAAAAAAGACTAGAATTTATTAGTTCCTCGAAATCAACGGTTTAAGGAGTTCCTGCCCATAATTTGATTTTGAACCTCATTTGCAGACATCTGATCTCTCAGAATATGTCTAATTTGGTTTTTTTTTAGCCCATTTGGTATGTTCTTCAGGGGTGAGGTCCAAATTTGAGCCAATCACCATGTGGGAATGAAGTTATTTTTGCTTGCTTCAGTTCTGCTCCCAAATAACTGAACTAGGTTTTCCCTCCTATTGACACTACTTCCAACTTTTTAAGAAGTATTTTAAATTCAGATATTCCAAGTGAGAGTAATTGAAAACATGGCAATAATCTGCAACACCAGGTAGAAGTGGAGACCATGATGCAGATAAGGACATCTACAGAATTCCAGCTCCCCCTGGTGTATTTGCTTTACTCAGAGACTTAAACAAATGCCCTTTAAGAGCTTCCTCAGGGAGGTGTTTAATAACAAATCCCCAGGCTTCTCTGCACCAGATGCTTCTCGAATACTTGGTTCTCTGTGATACAATTTGTTTCAGACCCTTCTCTGTACCTCCAGATTCTGATAATGACACCACCAACCAGCACCTATGGTAGTGGGGAATGAGATCTAAGTGACTTGGCAGGCATGGGCAGAGAGCAAGCTCAGAGGCAGTTCTGTCCCACCTGGTTCCCTGGTACCCTTATGGATTACTGCTGTGTGCCTCAGGCAGCGTGGTCTTCTTGGATATGCACAAAGGCTGGATGCATGCGTGTCTGTGGAAGGGTGGGAGCAGTTTTTGGAATGTAGCTGCTCCCAGAAGAGATCACATGCCCGTTAGACAGCACTGGGCACCTGAGGGCCATCATCCTTTCTCACTTATGGAGAAACATGGGCAGCTGGTGTCCTTCTCCCACCTGGTACGCCTCATCCTGCAGCTTCTGCTTCAGGTACTCCTCCATTTTCAGCTCATTCTCCAGCTGGCGGACAGAGTCGTTCTCATAATTTTCATCATCTGCTCTGACATAAGGGTCTCCATCTTCTGTAACCCTAAAGACAATTATTAATAAATAGCCTCCTGAGATGAATGACACTCAGAGTCAGTAAAACTTCCCTTTATTGTAATCTATGAGGGCTGCGGGATACTTTTAGTCTAACCACATGCTCCACTGGTTAGTATTTTCCTGGCAGTGGAGAACACTTCTGTTATTTCCCCCTCTCGTGAAGTACACCAAAGGGCATATTCTGCTGAAGGCATTGCCCTAGGGAAATGAGTAACAAAAGTTCTCAGTAACTTCATATAAAGAGGCTGAACTAAAAATAACTAGAAAGATGCCTATTGTCTTTGAAAGGAAGGATCAGGTTGTAAAAATCAATCTGTTTGTTCATCAATTGAGTAGGTCAATGAAAAGCATTCTGTCTTTTCCATTTACACATTTCTCCTTTTCCAGTGAGCCCCAACAGTCTGGATAAGCAGGGAACAGGACTGCAGGGCATGTTTGGGCAAACAGCTGTCCCACAGCCTCCATGCTGCCTGAGTGTTCTAGGCTGGATGTGAGACAGCCCACTCCTGAGGGAGTCCTAAGTTCCAGGCTTTATTGTTTACAGAGCCCAGTACTACAGTGGGCTGAAGCAGTCCTCACTTGGATTTATGCCTTTTTTGTTTGTTTTGTTTTGTTTTCACCCAAATAATTGCGAGGGAGAGGA
Organism: Polioptila caerulea; assembly: GCA_013397295.1. Taxonomy (NCBI): domain Eukaryota; kingdom Metazoa; phylum Chordata; class Aves; order Passeriformes; family Certhiidae; genus Polioptila; species Polioptila caerulea. The sequence goes on from VYXF01007739.1 coordinate 105,110, forward strand.
AATACTGTGTGCTGCACATTGTTTCCAGAGGAAGAAGAGCAAGCTGAGGCAGGGGTGTCAGGCAGGTACCCACATGTCACTGCGGATGGAGCCGGTGGCAGCAGCGCTGTGGATGTACCCCGGCTTCCGGGCGTGGATCTGCGCCAGGAAAGCCTTCTCAGACGTCGGGGAGGGAACCAGGTCATCAAAATGAGTCCGTCCAAACTCAGAATCCACATTGCTCTCTGTCTCGCTGCCCACTTCTGTGAAGGGAGAAGTCCCATTTAACTTCCACAAAAGTATACTTGCCTATTCCTTTAAGCATTTCTTTGCCTTTCCTATCGAGAATGTCATCTCCTCACAGTGAATAAAAGCACATTATTCTACTTATACTGGCAAAGCTTATAGTTTTCTTCTTGTGGTGGGACCAAATACTGAAGCTTTTGCTTATCTCAGTTATTAGGTAGGATATTTTAATGGTAATACTACAGACTGCATTTTACAACAGGTCCTGTATGACCTATGCTAAATCTACTCTAAAGAGTGAAATCCCCCTCCACGAGGAATCACAGACAAAGTTTTCACAGCTGCACATCTATGTCCATGGCTTTAAGAACTGCTGAGTTCCAGAAGCTGCTATTTAGGGATTTTTAAAATAAAAGCATAAAAAGCTTTGAAGATATGTATCTTCCTACCTCCCACTTTTTTCAGATAAACACGAAATGTCACTGTGGCAACTATTCCCCCTTGTTAGCCTCACTCACCAGAATTTAGTTCTTTTACCAAAGAAGACATGGTGTTGGTGATTGAATCTGCTGCCACCAGCAAATCATTTCTTAAGTTTCGTCTTGCACCTGAAGCAAGAGATGGACAAAGCACAGCGTTACTATTATTCACACCACATATGTTTTACTGTTGAAAGCAGTTTTGACCCTGCTGAAAGCTGTCATTGTGATATTTCAGGGTATCAAAGTCCTTATGAGGGGCACGTGCAGAAGAGTTCTCTGCAGAATGGCCTCATTTACTTATGCTGTATGCAAAAGCAGAAGCCTGGCCTCATGCTTCATTTAATCACAATGCCAGATATGTGGAGATTATTCATTGCCATCAAGCTTGCATTTGTGTGGTGACACCAGCAGACCAGGCCTGGAAGATTAAATCCAGCGTGAACTCATTTACAGTGCCTGTGGGGGAGGAGGGAAGAAATGAAGTGTTTTCTCTAAGTTCCCACAGCTCTGTTTAATGACACCATTATTGCCAGGTATTTGCCAGATAATTATGGCAAATCTTGAAGAAAAACACTTGACCTGATCCTTCATCAAGACTATATGGATTTCTCTTTTCTGCTCCCTCTCAGCTACTCCTGTAGCTCAAGGACTTTCTTGTATATTCTATAATTTACTGTCTCTCTGTCTCCCCCCAACCCCCCTTGGTTTTTTTTAATAAAGGAAGCACTACTGCCTCTCTAAACAGCCCCAGGCTGCTTTGAAACTCTTTCTAATAACGTATCTAAGAAGTGTTTCCCTGCTGAACCTGGCAATATTCCCTTAACCATCAATCATGAGAGATTCTTGTGTGCTGCATGGAATACTCCTTCCTTAGGAGGTGTCTGTGAGTAACGTGTGCTTCACTCCCTCAAATCCCAAACACAGATACTATTGTTGAATAGCTGAATAATTAATATAGTCCACAGAATCGCTGGTCTTCCAAATGGAATTATTATTACAGGAATCGGCTACTGTAGATTTTTTAAAACTTGCTGAATGCAAACCAATACATTTTATAAAGTTTCTCAAATCCTAAAGAGGTTTTTTTTTTTCATGTATCCATTACCAGATAGTTATTGGAACGTAAATATGGTAGTTAAGCTCTCTCTTACACACACAGAGACAACCATTCCCTCTCTAAAGTCTTCCCAAATTTGTGCCTCTCAACTATTGCAAATGCTGTGAAAGAGAAACAGAAACAATGAAGAAAAAAATATCCTTTAACCATGGCTTGTCTGTATTATACATATATATAGGCAGATCTCTGTTGGTGCAGCAGAGAATGGAGTCATAAAATCTCAACCCAGCCCCCCTCACAAAGTCGTATGTCAAGATGTGACAGAATTCTGGCTTCAAGTTCTTTGGGTTTGACCTTCCCATCTAGAGCTTACAGTAAATAATGACACAAACCTAGGTATCCATCAAATGCAGCAGTTTTAAAATGTTATCACATAACTTCTTATATTGCTTTTGATCTCGAACAGAACACATTTTTACACTTAAAATGCATTTGCCTGAGGCAGACATAGCATTGTTTATGGATATTTTATTGTGCCACTACATTATTTATCTTACTCTTAACTCTAAAAGAAGCTGACCCATAACAGCATAGGAGCTAGGGCTCCATATTTTTGCCAGTCTTGCTCCATATTTTCCTGTCTTGATTTTTCTCATGGCAGAAAAATAGGAAAACATATTGCCTGTTTTTCTTTTGCCACAGAAAATGAGATTTGCAGCAACTTGTTATGTTGGGACCAGGAATTATGCTTCTGTTCAATACTTGAATTGACCAACACTTTAGGAGAAAGTTCTTGATTGCATTACAGATTCAACCTTGTCCAAAAATACACACAAAGACACAATTCACAGGAAAATCAAGGGGAAGGGTGCATGAGAGGGCTGAACTGGGTTCCTGGGAAGAAGCATGCCTCCACTGTAGCAGAGGAACTTCTAAGATTACATTTAAACTTATGTTTAATTTGTGCTGGGGAAAGAGGGAAAAAACTTATTCAGATCTTAAAATAGCAATTATATTAATATTTTAGAGAGAGCAGATTTAAAAATATTTAGGAATATTTCTTCATTTAGATAACATATACTACTCACTTCCTGTCTTATTCAACACTGTAATTTAATTTGTGGCCTTAGAAATTCAAAACAGTTTAAAATTTATTTTTACTTGAAAAAGAAGTGGGAAGGTGTTAACAGTTTTCTGGAAATGCAAAGAAAGGCTTCACCTAGACTTTCAGACTTGATTCCTGTCTAGTCTAACTGGACCCTTCTCAGGCCCAAAGCAAAAAGACAAGGGACAACAGTCACAAGTTTCATCAAGGGATGTTCCAATTGGATAGAAGGACAAGCAATTTACACAATAAGGATGGGGAAACACTGCAACAGAGAAAATGGATGACAGGAGCTATCCTGAACTCAGCTGGTAAAGGTTCTCAGTGGTCTGATCTCACTTTGAAGCCCTCTTTCTTGGGGCAGAAGGACACAGTGACTAACAAAAGCCCTTTCCACCTGAACTAATTCTATGATTGTATAATTTAATTCTAGCAAAGTCTTTATTTAAAACCAAACACACTGACAATGCCTGCTGAGGTCAATAGCAATTTTTCTGGTTAACAGAGTAGTGATAACCGTTCTCAGCCTCTTGCATCAAAATGCCTTCTTTCCCCAAACTCCATCAATTGGCATCATTGTCCAGTTTCTGCTTACCTACCTGCTTTGACAGCTTGCTTTGATGGCTGACAAAGTTCATTTTCAATGGCAAAGTGCAGTTGTGAGGGATATTGTTTTGCTTTTTTTTTCATTGCATACAACTCAGAAGCTCGAGTACATTTAAGTTAGTAAGCACAAGAAATTATGGTTCTTCAGCCTCCAGGTGCCTCAGAAAAACTATTAATGAGACTTACTTTGTGCAAAGGCCTCCTGCACATCTCCTCCCACCCCGGTCAGAGAGTCCTGAGGTGCGTGGGTCGGGGTGGAGCAGGCAGAGGCAGACCTGATGGGCATGGGGATAGGCCGGCTGATGGTGTGGCTGGGTGAGGATCGTGGAGAGCCTGCCCCCTGCGTCTGCAAAACAATCAAGGGGTTAAAGGGGGGCTTTGCAAGAGCCTGCCTGCGCTCCTGGTAACCCATCCCTCAGCTGAGAGGCATCGTGCTGCCTGAAGATCAGCTGGGTAATGTTAATTTTGCTAGAAGAAATAAACCAAAGTCAGTTGTTAGTTGACAGCAAGGCTTCTGCGTAGAGAAACAGTAAGTAGGAAAATATGAGTCAAGATCTGACTTCCTTTAAGTATGGGAAAATGTCAGGCAGCTAAATTAAAAAATAAAAAACAAGTTAATAAAGACCACATTACAGACGTCCCTGCCCTCTCCTCTCACACTCCCCCAGTTCACATGCATGTCTGCTGAACTGTAACCCATTCTGGCTGTGAGAAGGGGAAAGCTGCTGGCACCAGGGGGCTTTCAGCCTGGACAAAGAACTGGAGCAGCCCCTTTCAGCAGAGCCCTGCCCTCCACCTCCTTGCAGGACAAGTTCATGGTACATGCAACCTCTCATTCACATAAAGTCTGACACTCACAATAAATAATACAAATTTCTGCTTTTTATTTGGAGCTAGAGAACTATTTAAGCCTCTATTAAATTATCTGCTCCACAGGACATACTCAGGCACTCCCAAAACACTGTGGGGATAGGGCAATATAAATTCCTGCTATGGGTTCAGCTGCTGGAAGTGAAAATGTTTTAACACCAGTCATATAAATGTCATGCTGTTAGCACCTCACAGTTAGGATCACTTAGCTGAAATTCAAGCAGACTTTACGAAATTGCAATTTTTACTAATGCAGCTAGGGGAGTGATACTGAGAGACACAGCACTCTTCTCATCCACTGTTTCACAGTCCTGGGAACGTGCATCCATGTAAGAAAAAAATCATGTTGGAGCCCACACCAAACTGTGCATGGCTTTTGAAACCCAGGGTTAAGCAGATGCCAAGGATGGAGATGGCTTGAGTGCTTTTCAAGGGGAAGTGCAACACAAGCTCCTGGTTGTTTTCAGTCAAAAGTGACAGGAGGGGTGGTGTTTCCCTTCTCTTGGCTTTATTTTAAAAATACAGGAGGATTTCTTAATTCTTCCCATGGCATTTATTTTGACTCTGGCATTGGCTGCCACTGCAGCTCTGATTATGTTTAGCAAATATATTCTAAACAAGACAAAAGCAGACCATTGCAGGATGAGTGCAGCATTGCCCTTGAGATTTTTATAAATTCCTGGCCTGGACCATAAATAACGTATCAGAATACCAAGCTATTTGTTCTTTTATCCTATCACCCCTTTCTAAGAGACATTATCACCTGAAAGCCATCAAGGGCAAATTAGGTTTATGAGAAATAAGCACATTACTGATGGAAGAATGGAAGATTTAATACTTATAATTTCTTTAATGGTTGGTTTTGGAACATTTAAATGATGGATGAAAGGCAAATAGAATATATAAAGGCCAGATGCTCTCCTGTTTCTAGAACCATCTATACCAGCTCCAGCAGAAATGGAGACATTTAGTTCTCCAGAGGAATGGCCCAGAGCAACTTGGAGACGCTCCAAGGTCCCTGAGAGTCCTAACCCCTGCACATCAGGCAAGGCATCCAGGATCTGCAGCTTTCTTCTTTCCTGCCTCGAAGGAGCATATTTCATCCTCACTCAAACACATTTGTGAAAGAATTTGTGGTTCTCAGCTCTCTGAAAGACAAGTGCCCTTCTTCACTTGCCTTTTTCCTTAGCTCCCTTTTGCCTTTCATCTCTGCTCTGGAAACACCAACAACAGTGGGAACTTTCAGAGAAAGATGAAAAAAATGGACAAAATTTGCTTCCTGGCATCAAGTCATATTCAGGAATGAACTTCAGAACAGTCATTTTATTTTCTAAAAATAAAAGATGCCTGCCAGTACTTCTGGGCTGGAATTTTCCCTCAAGAGATGTGAGGGCTGCTGCATACCCAGTGCTTACCCTCTGTCTGCTCTGTAGCTATGACTGAGATCTTGTGTTTATGATAAACAAACACAAAATTTTGGGGAAGCATAGGAAGATGAAGCATTTGGAGTTCCCTGTGCAGGAAAAACCTCCCCACTTTTTATACTATTTGGGAAGTATCAGACAGAACTGATGAACAGCAAGTTGAAATAGGAGGATATTAGAGTATGCCTGATTTCAGAGAGGTCAAAACTTAATATATTTTTACTCATCTAGATCCACCTCAGCCCAGGTTTGTGGGAATGAAGTGGTATTAAGATTGGATTCCTCCTTAGTGGTTATCAGGAGAATTGTGGCTTTCAAAGGCAGGACCTAACAGTCTGAAATCTGCCATGACAGCCAGTCTTAACTGCTTGGTAAGGTCAGCAGAGAAGACAAGCACTGAATAGCTCCCAAACCTTGACAGCTCTACCAGCTAAGGACTAAAGCATGCTGAAAGGGGAGCTACCTGAGCCATCATGGATATTTGGATGGCTTCAGCTTTTGTGCTGTACCTGGTTGCAGCTATCAGTGTTCTCCTTGTGCCTTCCAGGAAAATTTTCAGGTATTTTATTTAGTTCTCTGTCCCTAGTCAAATTGCTACAGCTCTTAAGTTAACTCTTGCTAGACAGGAAAATGTTCCCACTATTAAGTGTCATGCATGCCTAGCATAAAATGCTTGAAATGAAAACTGGCTTTGGAGGAGTTTTAGCCCATTGCTCCCTCTGCTGGGACTGAACTGGGATGACATATGGGGAATCACACAGCCATATCAAACGACAGGGATGTGAGGAACCCATTATCCTTTCTCAAGGAAGGGCAATGGAGAAATAGATAATTCATAAGCATTAGATGAATTGCCAGGCTGCTCATTCCAATTGAATTCCTCCAGAAATTAATTTAATCCTGTTTCTCTCAACAGATCATGAAATTGCACAGCATAATAGGGATCATTAAATGGAAATGGTGAGAGTAATTCTTTAGCATCATCACCTGGTATTCAGGGAGGCTATTACTCTTGAAAAAAAAAAATCTCATAAAAATACCTCGTAGCAGCCTGAAAATGTGCTTTCACTTACACTGTCCAGTGAACATTTTACATAATAAGGTAACTCCTGTCACGCTGGAAGCCTCCCTTTTGTGAACAGATCTTCAAAATCAAAAAAGACAGCCCTTACATGGAGGTGGTGTTTGGTCAGACTTATTTTTCTGTGTGTAACAAACTGATGCTCTACAAAAATTAGCCAAATGTTGGTTTTATGAAGGTGAGCATTACCTACAATCTCTGCATGCTGTATCACAGACAGAACATATCAGATCTGTGACTGCACTTCTGCTGATAAAAGCAGCAGAAGTGCATTTTGTTAAAACAAAACACTTTTACTGAAATCATAAATCAGGCTGCTACCTGAAAAGTGCCTTATTTTAAAGCCTGATATATTTCCAAGATCCCCTGCAATACTGAAAAGCTCCAAAACAATTAAATCTTCTAAAATGTACTGTTATTAATGTAAATACTTCCTCTTTTTGATCTTGGCTGCAGAAAACATTTATTTTCCTGAAGACTCATAGCACTTCTAGCATCAGTGTCAACTTTTAAAGACGTGCACACTATGCCCTGACTTTTTCTGGATAAAATGGGCTTTCAAACTCATTGCCCTTGTCTAATTTAGGCTGTTATGTTTTTCCTGAAAGTAAAAAATTTCTCATTACGTTTTCAAAATGTTACCTATTTAATTCATATTCTAGGGTGTTTTCACTACATTTGAGGGGTGGTTTCTGTATATTACATGTTCTATTTAGAGGAGTGAGAAAAAGATTCCTTGTAGCCATCATTCAATTTCTAGAGCACTAAGATGTTTCATTGTGAAAACTGCTCCAAGACATGAATGTGGGAAAGAACAGCAAAATATTAATTTTGGTCAAAAGAACACACACACACACTCAAGCAAAGGAAGTAACACAAATCACAGGAACACAATCACATTTAGGAGTTAGTAAGACCTCCAAAGAGAAGGTAACTTGCTACCTGTTTCAATTCTTCTTCCTAAAGAAAAAGAGGATCAGCACATGAGATGAGCCAGGATGTAAGTGAAGAACAAACACAAAGCCAAAATTGGAGCACAGGATTAAAGGTACAATCAAGATAGTTGAAGACCTGAGACCAGGTTAAGGTCCCATCTCTGCACACTTTGAAACACCAGGGACAGTGCAAAGGGTGCAGAAAGCTGCTGCCATTTCCTACCCCAAATTTTCATTGTCCAGGCAGTGACTAACAGCAGGCAGCCTTCACTGCTAGTTGTGGCACCGCAGCATTTCATGGGTACAACAAAAAGTATCCTGCCTACTTCCAGCTGCCAAAAATCTGCTGGCTCTACAGTGGGCTCTGCTGCTGAGGTGTATTGTGGCTGCAGAAGCCTGTGTCTGAGGAGGGGCAAGTGACATAAGGTGCCAAACTCATCCTTCGATGCAAATGGACCTAAATGGATGCATGTTGCATCTAAATGGAGGCATGCTGCTAAATGGGTTTCACTGAAATTCCTTCTGGTCTTACCTGAGCCATATTTGACCCAAGTTGTACTGAATTTCCATGGCTTCATTTGATCTGCCATGGACAACAACAAAACAGACTCCTATGCTAATCTGAGTGCTTTCTTTCAACGTGAATTGGTGGCATCACCCATTTAAAGCACATCAGGTAAAATAGGGCTGCAAATAAAAACACACCTTCCATCTTACCCTAGTCTGTCTTTAAAAATGCACGTGCTTTTTGATATCTTCATTCTTAACTGAGATGCTTTGTTGAGACATGTTTCACCTGTTTAACAAGGGCCTGCTTCTGTATCCATGAAAATGAAACAAGTGTTGTAGGGAATGCATCTCTGAGGTGAGAGAGGTAGATGCGGTTGTCAAATGACTCATCTGACAGAACCAGCAACTGAGTAAGTTAAAGAAACTCCAACTCAAGAGCCAAGTTAAAGGAACTAGCCTAGTGATTCTATACTGTCAGCTGCAGTGAATAACAGTGTACAGTGCTGAAGTTTTTTTCTTACAGCTAATAGCTAACTTGTTTTACGTGTCGGTTTCTTTTAATTTTCTTACTCCTCTTAGCAGTAGGTGATGATGATGCAGTGTTGCCCAGGAACACTACCTGAGCATCATCTGAAACTCCTGAATTAAAAGATCAAGGCAAAAAATAAAAAGCAGGGAAACACAGCCAAATTTTGTGGGTAGAAACAGTCAGGTTCTGCAGAATTCTGTGGTTACATATCCTCCCTCTCCTCTCCCACTTCACTTTGTGAGTCCCTTGGTAGTGCCAGGTGGAGCCCCTTACCTTCAGCAGTTTCATGAGGCCTTCTAACTGAACCATGAGCTCCCTTCGGCTTTCCTGGAGAGCAGACATCCTCTGTTCCAGCTCATCCTTCCGCTGTCTGAGAAACAAGCAGATCTGATCAGAGCTTACCCATCACAGGAGCAGCAGCTTTTAACTGCATCATTTTCCCAGCCCTACTGTGGGATACATGCCTACAGACCACAGGAAAGCAAACACACTGTATGAATTCAGCACAGGGCTCAGAAATGTGGCTATGTGAAGGCTAGGGAGTTCCCTCTTACTGGGAATCCTTGTGGGACTGAATAGTGATTAGGGAAAAGACAGACACTGACACAGACCCTTCTTCAAAGAACAAAAGGGTTCAAACACGTTTATGCTATATTCCCTTGTGGACAATTTCAGCTTTGGACTCTCTAGTCAATAACTCTCTAGTCAATAACCTCACTAGCTGTCAGGAGAAATTAAAGCCACACCCTGAAGGACAGGAAATTACAACAGGGGTGCTGAACACAGTGAGATATGACAGAAACGAAGAGAGTTCAGAAATTCAGACAAAAACTCACAGTGATCTGGTTTTGTTTCTATTTTTTTTCCCTGAAAGCAAGAGGAAGACTATCACATAGTAGAGCTATAACTGCTGGAAATAAGCTCTTTGCAGCTCTGATTCCAGTGCTGGTTGCACGACAGTGTGAATACTGAGCCACTCCAGGTGAGCCAGTCTCTCTGTGCCCCATAAATCTGAACAGCTTTGATTCTGTACAGCTCCACTGTACAGGATGGGGGAACGGCACCTGCACGTGTTAAATCACTAAATTGTGGGAGATCCCCACCTAAAAACAACAACAAAAAATTGTTGCCTCCGGGAAGTTATGATTTATTTAACATTACTATTAAAAATATATATATAATGTATATTTTATACTCTACTGCATTGCAAATAACATACAAGCAGTATGTTGTTAGCCTTGTACTACCTACAAAATGTGACAATTTAATCCTAAATGGAAAAGCACTGGAACGAACAAGACTTAAGTACATTTCTTGTATTTAGGGCAATACGAAACTCTGATTTTGAGCCTTCACTGTAAGCAACTACAGATATGGTCAACATTGATTTCTACAGGAATGCTCATGTGCGCTATCTCTCATGTATATAATAGGATCATATAGTAACACTGCCAGGTTGCATTTACTCTTCTGAAGGATTGATCTGTTTCTTGCTACCAAATGCCTGTGTTGGCTTTTCTTTTCTGGACAGGAAATGGTTGGAAATGCTATGAACTGTACAAAGGCAGCGGAGTTTAAGGACTTGCTAACAAAAATAAGGTCCGTGTAATTTAAAGTGGCAGGTCCTAGTACAGAGCTCTGCTGGGTTTTAGATTCATTCCACAGGGAGAGAGGATCTAAGCAGTGTGCACTGTACAGACTACTCCTCTGAGGTTTTTCTCCCTCTGTACACGAGAGCAAATTCTTGGAAGCAACGGGTTTTCCAACCTTTCTCCAAGACAGTACTGGTAATGTGAAGGAATGGTGTGTTCAGGATCTTGTTTCACTTGAGTGCCACACTACAGCAGCTTGTGAATGATGCTGGGACAGCTACCCACAACATGATTTGCAGATTCCAGGATTTCTTAATACAATGTGAATTTAATTGCTCTACAGTCCTAAGTGCTTCAAGTCTGAAAAATCAGCAGGGTAACAGACATAAATTGGGGCTGCTACTCTGAGTCCTGCTGTTTTACACATAAGAACAGCCTTGTGCCATCTTAAATGTCTAGGAGCTCAAGGTGGTGTCAGAATACCCCAGTAAATCCAAACTCAGACTTTTGCCTTTCAAATGGTGAACATTTCAGAAGGAATGCAAAGCAGTTCAGACCCATGGATTAAGTTATTTTCTGCTTCTCACACTGCATATTAAATCAGGGAAGGAACAGTTGAGGAATTCAGTATGACTGCCCTAAGGACAGCCCATATCAAGAAATTAAAATAAGGGTATTATGCTTTAATATGTGTATCAAAATTGAAAAGAGGGAAAAGTAGTCAGCCTGCTAACACTGCAAAATATTTTTTTTTTAAGTATAATGAATTTTATTAGTCAACTACATAGAAAGCTGATTTCCTAGACCTGTTGAAAATAGACTTTTGGTTTGATAGATAAGAGCTACATTATCAGTAATATGTTACAGTGTACACGTTTTCATGACAGTCAGTGTTATATGCTTCACACAGTGTCACTTGCCTGTTGATCTCTAGAAGTAATTACACATTAAAATCACTCATAGAAATGAAGAAGCTAATTTGTAGTTAGATTGGAAAGCCAAAGGAATGATTTGTGAATCAGAAAAATATTTTTGCGTGGAAAACTCCATAATAAAACTAACAAGATTTGTAAAGGAAAAAAATTAGCACAATTTCTTACAGAAATTTGCTTTGGATATGCATCAGACCACTCAAATATTAGTTGTGCAAGGAGTAGCTAAGTGGCAAAAAATGTTCTTCAGTAGGAGCAGAGCAATCTAGCATTGTTTCATTGGAAATAAAGTGCTTACACTCTCTTCTCTATTCATATAAGCATTTTGAAGAGTTCTTATTGGATTCTCTGTCTGGCTCTCACAATGTGAATTTCAGGACTTTCAGGGAGCCTATGAATCTGGGCCAATGACAACTGTACTTCTTCAATGTGATATACGTGGAAATTAGGAAATCCATGTACAGTATCATAACTAACATGCACTCACATCCATACTAATGTTTTCAGCTTGGTGGGATAACTGGAGGAAGGATCCTCTAAATCTTCAGCAGCTGCAGATGACATTACTCTTCACCCCTCACATGACAAGGAGGATCATTCTGCAGGCTGGTTTTGCACCACAAGGAGAACTGACCTCTCCTTAGAGTTCAACACAGGGAGGAAAGATGAACATCTAATTCTGGCTGTATTTTCATGTAGTTCTGTATTTTCTTTAGCATAAACTAGAAATCTTTGTAAAGGCATTTGTTCTGAACATTTTTCCCCATATAATTAATGGCATTTGGACCAGGCTGTGGGGACCTGTTCTAAATGACCTAAGGGCCTAACTCTGCAAATACTAATGCACATGCTTAATTTAATGTAGAGGAGTAATATGTGAGATTTCTCATGCACACAGTTTAAAGCATAAGCTTAATTACTTCTAGGACAATGTGGCTGCACCAAAAATGGATTAAAAAAATACACATTGGCTGACTTACTATAAAAAGCCTCCAAAACCTTAAGCCAGGCTTATCTTTTATTTCTTCTCTTATTGACAATGACTGGTTCGCTGCGGTCAAGGCCAGAGGTTTTACTGCCATGGACTTACCTCAGGAGCCGGAGCTCTGCAAGGAGAGTGGGATTTTGTTGGGCCTTCTCTGGTGTGGGCTGAGACGCTTGCTCATGTTCAAGTCGCAGCCTCTGGATCTCCTGTAGGATTTCTCTTGGGGAGGAGAATAAGCAGAAGAGCATAAGTCAGTAATCTTCCACAAAACCAGCTCCCTGGACATTGCAAGAGGTGAAACAGTATGACTGTATCTAGCTTCTAAATAGTGAAAATGTACGTAAAATCACTTGCTTGAAGCCAACCAAAGAAGCCCTCAGCAATGGGAGAGGGTTCCGGATATCTTCTAAATAAACTCTTGGGACTTTGTCATGAAGGGAAATAATTCTTCAAACCCCCCCCAAGAAACAGAGGTAGACTTCAAATAGCTCTATGCTTGACTGAACTGCTCCCTTTTAATTCTTCATCATTAACATTTCCAGTACCTCATGAGCTTAAAAAAAAATGAAGTAATCTTTCTGGACATTGTGGAGTATCAGAGAAAATATTTTGCCCTTAAAAATACTTTTAATAGAAGCAGAGATGTGAGAGCAGTTGACAATTCACGGAAAAGCACTTTAACAAGACTTGTTACGACTGGCTTGTGAGCCCTGGAGTGCTGTCAAAAGGCTAATACAAAGCTTCACAGCAGAAGGTTGAAACCTTTGTGAATTTTGTCTCATCTTCACAATGTGCTAGAAGCAGACGGTCAGGAGGCAGCCTTGAACTATGAAAGGCAAATTGAGACTGGAGGTGGTGGTGCTCATTACACGGTGACAGAAGGCAGCGCAGAGTTTGGAATGGGAAACCATCTGGTCTGGGCTAGCCTCTGTTTTATGGTCCGGCACTAAAAGCAGAGCTCTGCTGCCATACATTTCATGGCATCAGGCAGTCTGGTATCCAGGGCCAGGTTCTCTGCTGTTAACAAACAGGCATCACTCCTTTTTTGAACTGGCTGGCCTGTTTCTCCTGGACACTCTCTCGCAGTCTCGGTCACATCTGCACCTCCTGTCTCATTTGATCAGCAGCCTAACTTGCTGCTAATCTTCCTGCAAACCTCTCCCAGGCAGACTGTTCTGAAGAGCTTTTTCCCAAATAAAAGCAGAGGAGCATAACATTACAAGTGTGACTGATCCGTCTATCATTTCATATTATAGTGCTACTGAGAATCCAACTGAAACTTAATCCTGTTTTGAAACAGGACAGGCTTTTTTTTTCAAACTCTTAACAAATAGCACCTGCAAACAGTAAAGTATCCATGATTATATCATGTCACTGGACAGTACACTTATGAAAACATGGGGTGGCTATGGATTTCAGAGCCTTTATCCTTCTGTATGTACCTTTTTGTGCTCTGTATTTTTGTAGGGGGAGATATATGTGCCTGCATAAGCACATTGTACAGGAGGTAAAAATGCTAAGAAACAAACATGTATGTAATATATGGGACTGAAAAAACCCAGGTACTTAGTGGATCCTTACCGGTTTTTATTTTCGAGCTCGGCAATCAGCTGCCTCTGTTGCTTGTTTGCATCAATGGTGAAGGAGATATCTGATGCTCCTCTCTGCTGACTCGGCTGCTGTTGTAAAACAGAGAAGGCTGCATTGAAAGAGGAATAGCCAGCATGCACCATAAGTTCAACACAGATCTGTTCTGTGAAATCTGCTTACAGAAAGTGCAGTACCAAGCTTGCCTACACTAAAAAAAGAGCATTCGTGTTGTGCTCATACCAGTATGGATCCACTGCTAGTAAAAGCAGAGTAAGTGCTAGAGTAAATAAGACTCAGTGTTTACCATCCTGTCATTCATTGCTTTTTCACACAGCTTCCTCTGAACCGATCGTAAAAGGCAGTGACACTGCTGCAGGCAGTTGCTGTAACGTGGCTCTTGATATTGATGTTACAGAGAAGAGGAGTACACTGAAGCAAAAACCAGTGTCTGCCTCCAGGAAGAACTGGACGTGTTTCCAGTGCAGTGATGTTTTGCTCTCTTGAAAGTACGGTTTTACTTCCAGTTTGAAAGCAGGACTCAGTTTTCAGTCCTGCTGTGTGGCCCATTTGGCCAAGTTTTCCTATATGCTCTCATGATACTTCAGGAAATCTCTTTCCCCAGTCCTTCAGGCACAGCAAAATCTTTTTTTCCACCAATAAAATGAGATGAGATTTTGTCTCTCACCAAACTAGGCAGTGCTCACCACAGCTTCATTGGATGATGCTCTTTTTGCATGTTCATCAGCAATAATAAATTATTGTTTTCCTTGTTCACACTCCTGTATTTCAGCATTGTAACAATGACAACACAGAGTAGGACATTTACAAGTTTCCCAACTATGAAAGATACCCATTTCTTTCTATCTCCAACCTGAAAGAATCAAATATTTAGAAGTACTCTGCTGAGTTACTGCTGTGATATGAGGGTTCCTCACCACAAAAAGCACTGTGAAGTGTAATGCCGGAGCGCTATTTTATGTGATGCCAGGCATCTCCTTTGCCAGGAGGTGGATCCTCAAAAAGGATGAAGATACATCTCAATAGCCTAACAAAGGTTAGTTTTGTCTGTGGGGACAGTATCTTTCCCCTGCAACCACTATTTTTTCTGCTATAGATACATTTTCCCATTAACACATCAACCACAGGGAAGCAGAAGAGAGCATAAAGAACTGATACATGGGTGGATGTCATCATTCACACAGGATGAACCAGGATCTTTATCCTGAAAGCCTAACGTTATTAATATATTTAGTTCCTTAAAATTCAGAATGATCACCAGCAAGACTTTAAAATTTTCCCCTGCCCCTAGTGGGTGTCACTCTTTTGCCTGGAAAGATTTCTCTCTACAGAAACCTTCTCTTTTCCTTCTGTCCTTTTTGTTCAAAGAGCAAAGATGGATGGCAATGAGAAATTCAGTATTTTGCTTCAAGCCAGCTCTGTTCATGCTGTTTTCCCCCACATCAAGGACACATGTTATATGGAACTGATGTTGACTGATTTTTAACCAGAGACATTATTAATGGGAAATCATGTTCCCATCAAAAATTACTGTCTTTCAGAAATAAGACCATCATCTACAGGTTGCCTTAAATTTGAAACACTGTGTCACATGTCTGGAAAGGATTGATTTGGGCTAGACCGGCAGAACAGGAGCACCCCTCTCTTCCCAGGCAGCTGCAAGTAGTGTGAAATCTCCATGACAGTATCTGCACAGGGCAGGTGATTTGTCTTCACCTGGCATGATTGTGTCTTTACACGACGTGTGGTGCCCAATTTCACCCTTTCAATTGACCCCACAGTGTAAATGGCAGTGTGAAAATGTTTCTGGGCACTCCAGACCAGCTGCTTTTCACTTAACCATCATTCAAGTTCCTTGTTCTATCAAGTGGTCTGAGATCAAAAAAAAGTAGCTAGGCTGACCTTTTATGTACCATTTAAGATTTTATATACTGTGATTAGGTTCCTGCTTCATTCTCTCTTGTTCCTAAATGCAGTTAGTGAGGTTTTAGCCTGCCACCACCTTCTATCTTTGGATACAGAGAGCAGAATAATCATTGCTCTGAAATGAAAATGGGAGCCAGGGCTAATGCAGGGGGTCATTACAGTCGTCCTGCTTGAAGAACATTCTTTAATATCCTTAGTACTTAAGGCCCTAGTGGCTGTGATATTTGAGCCAGAGAGTAAAATGGATTCACCACCCCATTTTCCCAATGCAGTAAATCATTAACCTTTAACCAAAGCTAGTCCAGACAATATTTTACAGTCTTTCCTGAGTTCAAGATGTCAGACTCCCTTTGATGCAATTATTTAAATACCACTGCATTAGTATATAGATTATATGCATTAGTATGTGGATTCTTTGGATTAAATGGACTGCATAGAAGTGTTATTATTAAAGCATAACAGCCTCTGATGAAAAGAATAGGGAAAAATAATCCATTAATCATTAGACTGTCAGATGTAATTTCCCTGATCTTGCCAAGCCCCTGGAACACGACAGAAGGAAAGTACCCTCCTTTAATTAAAACACTTACTGATGAAGAAGTTTCTGCTGCCAGCCTTGCTGCGTACCTGGCGATCAGCTTGTGTTCTTCATCCAGGCGACTCGCACTGTCAAGGACGCTGCTCGGGGGAGGGGGAAACGGGAAGACAGGTTTATACACGGCAGGAAAGGCCACTGCTGCAGCCAGCCACCACCTCACACCCCCACACACCACAACAGCGGGGCAAACCAACACCAAATTCCAAACAGCTGATGTTAACGGAGAAAAGGGGAGAAGGAGGAGGGTGATTTTCCTAGAAAGATCAGCTCCAAGGGCCTGGGCAGCACCTTCCCTTACAGGGAAATCAGCAGCGGTCTGCAACCCACAGTAAAGGCTGTACAGGATGCAACTGAAAGACTACTCCGCCCAAAAGTGGTTGGGAGATGGTTAGGACCATCAGTCAGCATTTATTTTGCAACTCAGCTTTGTCAGATCACCTGGGAGACTGATTACTTTTTGGACAATGGATTACAGGAGCCTCAGTGTTCGTCGAGAAAAACTTTAGAAGCTTTGTCATATTTGCACCAGAAAACAGTGTTTTGCAAGGCCCTTACCCAGGTCTAATGGATCACTGTTTGGAACCACTGACCTAGGAATTTATAATCAGGCTTTCTATTTTATTCTTGGTTTCTTGCTGTTTGTGAGCAAGATTTCACAGTGTCACATGACTGTGATCAACAAGCATAAAAACTAAACAGCAAATATGCTGAATTCCTTTAAAATACTGCACCATATAATTCTTTCTCCCCAAAAATATAAAATGCTCTCAGGTTAATGCTTTTCCAGCTGTCCTTATTTTAAATGGAAGTTATTATTTAGTCAGATGAGCAGGAAAAAGATAATATAGTGAGAACCTTCACTATTTCTAAATTTGCAGACAAACATCAAAACGAATAAACTAACAAAACCAAAAATCTGAAGAGGACTTAGTTGACTTTGAATAATCCTAGGCTTTAGAATCCTATACTGCATTACTTTTAGTATATATAAGAGAGAAAGAATGAAGTCCCTAAGAAGAGGTGAGAGGAATGTGGAATTGCCATGTGGAATACAAGGCCGCCTGTGGACTATCCCAGACAGGGGCAAGTCTGGCCTCTTTTCTCATCCTTTGGTAACTGTATAATGGTTTTGGCTGAAGGGAAACAGGAACAAATCTCCCTGCCCACGAGCTCTTCTGGGCATGCAACTGATTGCTTGCAAATGAGCTTCAAAAGAGTTTGGGCATGGGATTTTGTTCTGATTTTTTCCCTGGAAATGGTACTTTGAACTTGTAAAGGCTTCCAGAGGAAAACGGCACTTGTGCCAAAAACTCTGTTTTTAAAGAACTGATATATTAAAAAGGAATATTTCTCTAAAAATTCTCAGGGGTTCATACCCCCGTGTCCCTTAGGGAACTACAGTGCATATGTGTTGTTTGGCCTGATTAAATCCACTGGGATTTAAAAGTTATGTTTGAAAGACAAGCAGTGGTTGATATTCACTGATTGTGAAACTAAAGCTGAGTGTCATGTGGATTTGCTACAGCTTATGGATGCAAGAGAAGAGAGACAAACATCACCTTTTTCTCATTTTGATAATAACCTGTGAGACCACAAACATGAAGTTTAGAAAAACAGTAAATCTCTGAAAAGAGAGGTTCTGTGTAAATAAAACTTATGCTGCAGACTGCATGTAAGACTTCTGGTGGTAGATGAACACTGACTTTCTGGCTTTGGTTATGTTTATTTTGTTACATAAACAGCTTAATTTTATGCCTACTGAGATTCTGGTGGGATAACTGATATACCTTCGGGAAAGACCAAAGCTAAAGGCATTTTCCTGTACATTTCTCCTTCTTACATACTCATGCTTACTTTTCTAATATGTCATCCAGAGAAAGAAAGGGGTGAGCAACTCTTGCAGACACATAAAATTATGTAAACTGGGTAATAAGGGTTACTTTTATGACAGTTTAATTAATTTTTGATTTTACCATAATGACTAAAACATGGCATCCTAACAGATGGTTGTGAAAATAGCAAGCATTCACCAACAATCCTCCTTTTGACAGCAATGTGCAGCCGTATCCATCTTGGAAAAATGGATTATGGTTCCACTTGTTGGCATAACACAATCTGCACCAGAGTTCTGAGATGTGAGCTAACACCTAAGCCAACTGCTTTACTGAATGAACCAAGCCACTGCAGCTTTTTGAGTCTTATTTGTATTCAATATTTTTGATATATATTTATGCGTGGGTGGATGTCATAAAGTGTCGTATTAATGCGTCAAATTTGGTCTATGAATGCCACAAATCACTAACCCCAAAACTTTGAAAATTAAATTTCAATGCCTGAGATAAATTTACTTCTGGAATATAACTATTCTATGTGGCCATTAAGCACAGAAGTATGCAAAGCAGCATTATCCTCAACTGCCAAGAATTTTATGTCTCAGAGTTCTCAGATTTACCACAATTCACTTCTGTTTTACTTCACCAACTTCACAGAAAACTATACACTAGACAGTTGTACACAAAAGGTTTAAAACATTAGGAATGTGTGTGCAGAATTTGGAACCCCAGGGGAATGATTCAGGAATCCTTCTGAGAGAAACCGGACATTTTGCATACAAATATCCTACTGTTGTTCCTTCTTTTCTAAAAAACGCTGCTTCTCCATTAGTGACCATTTCTTTAAAGACCTATCACCATTCAGATGTAGAGCGAATATCCAATATTACCACCTGTACAATAGGTGGACTAAGGCAGCTCTATTAAAAAAAGGGATTTCAAAACTGCAGGCAAAGAATGAAAAACCTGATAAGCTATGAGCAAAGTGACTCTGGAGGATCTTTGCTATTTCTCAGCCTTCAGATGTGTCAGATCAGCCTGTTCTGCAGAAGGCACTTGGCAATAGCTGATGTGGATGTGCCCTGCTAGTTTTGCAACTGTGTCAGCCCTGGTTAGAAAAGTCTTGTGGAATTTTTGCAAGAGAGGTATCAGTCTGGTCTTCATGACATGCTCTTATTCTACAATCCTTGCTTAATAAACAATTTGTTATAGAAAATATGGACAAATTAAAGGGTCGGTTTCTAAGCCTTAGGGCTGTAAGAAAAATTAAAATGGTCCAACAGCAACACACCAAATGTATTCTGAGTACTGTTTAACTGCCACACTTTCAAAACTGGCTTAGTTTTAAGACACTTCAAACCAAGACAAATCATCTGAGTTCTCTGCTACTGTTAATTTGCCATTTACTTTAGAATCACCAAGATTTTACCACCAAAATATTATAACACTCAGCTATGTGGGAATAATCACAAAAACTAACTCTGTTCAAGGGAGCTAAAAGTCTACACCTTTTCTTTGTAGCAACTGGTCTCTGAATGTTTTTCCTCTTTCAAAGGAAGATTAAACCAGCCTTCCCACCTAGAAGGTGCACACCTCCTTAATAAACATTTTAAAACATGCCCTAGAATAGCATGGCACTTCTGTATAGAAACAGGATTCACATGGTACTATGCAGGATAACACAGAACCCTCAGAAAACAGCTCTCTATACAACCAGAATAACCTCTCACTTTCAATTTATTTAATCTTATTTTTTTCTGTACCTGAAAAAGACTGAATTATATGGAATTAATATTCAAAGCTAGGCAAAGTCTCTAACTTACAAAAATGGAAACTATTTGCAGTTAGAAATTCTTTTTAAGAATCAGACACTAAAGATTAACTAAAGTAAGTATCAAATATTGGTTTTAAATACTAAAAAAGACTTTGCAATTAAACTATTCAAAACATCTGGCTAAGGGCTATTTTTTCTACCCATACAGTTACTATAAATAATGAATTCTTCCTCTTGTTTATTAATTTGCTCTGGAGTACTGGCTTCTAAAAAACCCTCAAGTAGCTTATTAGCCTGTGGTAGAAGGAAAGGAAAACTTGTACGTTTACTTGCAGTATCAAATAACTGCAGATGAAAAATAAAGATAGGCAGTGAAAATTATTTAAATTAATTAAAAATACCCCACAAAGCCCAAAATATAAATACTAGCTGCATTTGAAACAGAAACAAAGGTATACTGGGTTATATTAGAGTGATGAGTGGCTGTAAATCAGCCTGACTCAGTATCTAAAAAAACCCAAATCTTGTTTTGTTCTGAAATGTTACTGTACAGCTCTTCAGACAATTTTATGTATTATGCTCACAAAGTATCTCTGCAGGTTTTTCTTGTGGATAAAGGTCCAGCTACAGTCATTCCTCTTCTCAGCTTTGGCTGCCAGAAGCACTTGAATTATCTGGTGTCTGGGTAGGTACCGGTAGAGTTTTGCAGGCAGATTGAACATCAGAGATGGCTGCAGCCTCCCCTAAATCAGAAGCTACCCCATTTTGGTTAATTGCATGCTTTATTCAGGTTGTCAAATCTCCTTCAGATGCAGGGTGAAATAATTTGAACTCGGCACCATCCTGACTCAAGTGTGTGGGTTCTGGGCAAACTGCATCCAGCCACTTCAGGGCATGGGCAGGAGGAAGTCAGCTTTGCCTGAAGATGCCACCCCAGACTTTGAGATGCAGCAGCTGAGCTTCCTGCAGAGGTCTCACCTACTCTGGAAACTGGCTTCACACAGGAGCTTTAGGATGGCAAGACCTTATTCTTGTTTTTACCAAAATGTAACCATTCTATTTCTCTACTCGCAGTCTCAGTCCAACAAAGCAGAAAATGGCAATGCAGTATGGTCTGATGCTTGACTAAGACTACTGTCCCTCTAGGTTATGTTTCTGCCAAAATCTAATTGATTTTTTATTCTCAAATAACTGAGATTGTTTCTCATTCAGGATGCTGTGACTGCAGTGATTTAATGCCAGTAATCAGATGTTATGCACTATGCTTTGCATCAGTTGTTTAAACAATTAAGGTCGTTATCAGTCACTCCCCCATGCCTTTCTCAAAGCCAAATAAATGGTGAATATAATGTCATATGATCTGTATATGCCTATTTGGAAACAAAGGTGCTATGACTTGGTGAGGCTGGCTCAAAGCGGGAACAGGTTGGAATATCAATAATAAAATCTGGAGGATGAAAACAGTATAGATGAGGCGAGGCACCACAAAGAGGTCTTGGGAGGAACTGGTAGTCCTCACTGAAGCTAAATGAATCCTAGACATGGCATCCAAAATGCCATGCCTGTCAAACCAGCCTAGCACCAAGAATTACCCTAAAACACTTCCATTCTTCCCTCCTGAACAACGGTATCAAGTAAGTCACCCATGGCAGTCAGGGCCACATTTCCTCCTCCCCGTCACACCGGACCGAGTGGCAGCACATTCCTGTCCTCAGTCCTGGCAGGGCAATGTCTGGTCACACACACAGGCTCCCCAGAGCCTGCTTTCACAGCCACAGTGTCAATACCTCAACAAGACGGATTTCTGGAAGTGCTTCTTCAGGAATGAAATTCCCCTTGAAAATGTTTTTGTTTAGGATAAATGGCTTTCATTTTCCTCACTAAAGCCTAGTTTGCCTTTGCAACCCTCCACCACTGGCACATTCCAGTGGGCTGCAGAGTAGAGAAGCAGATCCAGGACAATGGAGGCAGACTTTTTTATCCACAGGGTATGACAAATTACTCCCATTTTCAACAGGAGCTACATGCAGAAGTGAATTTTTTAAGACTACAGAGAACCATTGCATTCACTCTCCTAAATGAAGTTGCTTGTTGCCTCCTACATACCAGAGTAAATGGAGACTTTCCACTAGCCTAGGAAATATTCTGCAGTGGCAGCATAGGAAACTGAAGGGTTTGCTATGAGCAAATGAAACCTCCTGAGCATAGTTTTGGTAGAAACACTGCACAGTTTTCTGCTTAGCACCACATTTTCTAGGGCCATATACTGCTCACCACTTTGCTGGTATAGGGCTGCCAAGTCTATGGAATTCTGTTGCACCTGGAGAGGTGAGGCAGCGTTTCCCTTCCCTGGCATGGCAGGCTGCAATGCCAGCATCTCAAGTGCCAGGACAGTTGATGGGTTTAGGAGACAAAGCTCTATAATTACTCCAGCAGAAACAATTCATTATGTTCAAAACACCCATTAAAAACCCCTGAGTCTAAACGAGGGAAGGGAAAATTTGTATACAAGATTCAATGAAATAAACAATGCAGAAATCAGGCAGATTTAAAAGCAATGCCTGACATATGTAAAAATAAAAATTAATTTCTCTCACTAGGTTAGTAAGAAAATTATTAACATGATTTAATTATTTATGTACTATTACAGTTTCTAACTTGCAAGGAAGGTGAAGCAAAAAATTATATATGATCTCAAAAATTAATACCCTGAAAACATGGGCTTGTTTAACCACTGTTGTGTGAAGATTTCTGTACCACCACCAAGTCCTGCACTGCCTGGAGCTCAGTATCCCAAACAATTGGCATAGCCATTCTTAACTAAGCAATTCTTTGCAATACTTGGCAATACCTTGAAGTCTCAGTGGGGAGAACAGCAGCCACTCCCACAATGCACCAGCTTTGGGAGGACACACCCTCTATTCATACACACGAATAGGTTCATGTCAGTGCTCACGAAGAGCTGCTCCAGCTCGTGGCCAGGAGGAAACAGTGAGAGCATTTGGCTGAGCAAGGTCCCCTTGCTGGGCCCCCCAAATGTGCCAAATCTGCACTAACCGTGCGGGGCTGCTCTGCAGCATGTTGACATAGACCCCGATGAGCACATGTTCATCAGCCAGCCTGTCTGCAACATCGAGGCTGTACTGCAACCTGAAACCGGGGCGGGGCACGGGGTGTGATCCAGACAGACACAGAGATAACAGAGAGAGCAGGAGCAAGTGAGAGCGTGAAATGGGAATCTAGGAACGAATACTTCAGCGTTCTTAGAAAAAAAAAAAAAATCAAAACAAAACAACACACTAAGTGCATAAATTATTTTGTTATTATTGTAATTTACTTCATTAGTATTTAGTGGTTTAGGATGGTAGCATCCCACTTGATGACAGAGCCAGCCTCAGAAAACAGTAAGATGTCAAATCAGGCCAGGGACTGAAGCTCTGGAGCTGTACAGTAGCATTTATTAAAAAATACAGCAAATTGTGAGGCCAGTATTATTTAATATACTATATATTGCACACAAACATTAATACAGATACATAACATGACACACTGAATTCAAAAGCTGGATTTGCTTGGAAGTGTCTGATCCAGACCTTATGCATCCAGGTGTACATAAATATATTTAAACATGCCTTACTTAGCTCACTGGGTTAATTGCTTATGACAATTTTCTCAGTAAAGATGTATACAGAATACATTAAAAATGAGAGGAATAGAGGAATATGTTTTGCTTTAGCAGTGTTAGTGCAAGTTAAGAACATACTCTCTCTTTAACTTACCCTTTGCCTTTCAAGAAAGCTGGAGCAGCCCTAGCCAGCATTTTGCTCTGCTCTACTTCAGTATTCTTGGAAGGAGAGCTAGTTAATAAGACAGGAGAACTAATAAGAGGGTAAACAGTGATGTCTGAAATTCATAATTGAACAGAGTTTGGAGCAGCTCATTTCAGTGCCCTGGACTGAAGCAAATATTAGAAGCTTTAAAGGAATTCTAGAAAACTTCAGGAAATGCAAAATCAGGAATTACGAATTTTCCCTCCTGCTCTCCAAAAGCAAACTATTAAAGCCTCCACTACAGAAATGACAAACAAAATGTGCTTCTCTCACAAATGGAGAGATGAAGGCTTGTGTATTTTCCAGATAGAGTCCAAGATAAACACAGTCTCAAATGCTTCTTTCAAGCTGGGAAAGCTTTACTATAACAGCTAAATTGCTTTTCTCCACATTAACTGTAAGATGGTTTCAATAATCTATGGAAAGGCATTTATTTGGGTGCAGAGATGGGATACAGCAGTTTAATTTTCAGAAGTACTGTTCTTCTGTTGATTTAAAATAATATATAGTTCACCAAACACACTTTTTTTCTAATTACAGTATTTAATGGATTGCAGTAACTGCATCTTTCACAACACTTAGATATCCACGTTAACAAGCTACCAATGGCTAAAAATAGGAAACATTGAAAATGTTCTTTTCTTTTTAATGCTGTAGCATTTTTTGGCTTAGAAAGAAACAACAAAGCAAAACAAAATTATATGTTACATTCTTCTTTGTAAAAGTTATTCATCTTTTTTTTTTGGTTTGGCACCTCATGGGTGCATGGGCATGGATGCACCTGTGCATCCAGGGGTGTATCGATCTGTGTGTGTGTAGGCAGATAATGTTGCACAAATGTGGTGCATGGTAACCTTCAAAAGCTTTAATAATAGGACAAAGAAGTAATTCACTGAGGCAAGATGTGTGTAATTCCTCTCCTTTTGGGAGGGCAAGGTTGGCAGTGAGGTTCTGAAGAGGATGGGACCAAAGGTTGTCCTAAGAACTCCAGCCTATTGATTTATAAAAAATTTGTAAGATAAATGAAATGCTGTACTGCACAGCAAGAAAAAATGCTTGTTTCACGTTTTTCTGCCCATCAGCATGCTACTTATGTGTACTGCACTTCCACTGGGGCAATATCCATGCAGATAAACATGCTCCATGCCATCTAGAACGATGTCTTTTCCACACGTTTTCTTCCCAGGTACAGAAGGAAAATGCATTCACGGGCTACAGGGTGTGCCATTTCAGCCAAAAATGCACCTTTCAGTTCTAGAAGTACAGATAAATATGTTGCCACAGTGGGAGACTGAGGGTCCCAGGGCAGATTTTGTGCTTTGTTTTCCAACAGTGTGCCCTCCACCAACCACAAGTCCTCCTCTTCTATGCTCCAGAAGCCACATGGTGTGGAGAGACAGGCAAGCAAGGATTACTCACTGAGCAACTGACACCATGTCTATCCATGGTCCTTTCCTTTTTAGTTGATTAAGCAAACCTTAATCACCCAACCTTTTCTCACGAGTTACGTTTTCCCTGTTTTTCTGATGTTTGGGTGTCTCCTCTGGACTCTAGATATGCTGGTTACCCTGTGCTGTTGCCCTAAACTGTGTGCAAACCTCTAGGCAGATGCCCCCTCCTCTGGGGAATGAGTTTTAATGGCTTCCCAGAAGATGTTCAAGAGTCAAATGCAATCTAACAATTGTGTTGCTGACTTCAATTAGTTTGTGGTTCATTGAAACTGCTAGGTCCTCTGTTAAAATATTTCTATCCATCCAATTACGTTCCCATTTTTTATTTGACTATTTGCTTCCTTGCTACAGCACTTTTCGATATTAATTACTGAATTTCCTGTAATTGATTTCAGGTCATTTGGACATCAATTACTACCATTGCTACTGAGCTACGCTTTTTTATTTATAAACTGCTCTTCAAGCGCTCCTTTCCATACTTATTTCAATCTTTGTACCACCTACAAATTGGATATATTCACTCTATTGCTTTCATTAAATCACTATAAGAAACAGCACATAGTGTCTGATTTAGGATAGCTTTCAAGAATCCCAGCAGATGTCCTTCTCCTAAAGCAAACTTCTGAAAATGTCATTATTCATTTTCAATGTTGCTCTTTTACTGATTTCCCTATGTCTGTATTTCCTTTGGGTACTTCTGTGTCATCTGGGACAATGTTTTAAGGTCAACCTATATTGTATCTGCTGCTTCTTTTTTTACCCACTGGATCAGTCATCCTGTCAATGAAATAAATTAGTTTGGTTGATATAATTTGTTCTTGACAAATCTATGGTGGTTATTTCTTGTTTATTATCCTCCAGATGCTAACTAACTCTTTTATAATTTCAGTATCTTTGGATACCAAGGTTAGGCTGCCTCCTTTACAATCCCTTTCACCTTTGTCCCTGATTCCACCTTCAACCCTCCTTCATTTGGAAGAGCTGACATTTGTCCTTCTTGTTCTTCCATATCTTCCTACATCCTCCACATATTCCACAAAATACAACTAATACTTCAGAGATCATTCTGGACACAGTGAGTTTCCTACTGGAACAGATATTCTAAAGATAAATTCCTGCTAAAATGGAACATCTTGTAAGATGCCAAATAATGCTTCTCCATCCAATTTTAGAGACAAACTTTTCAGCTATGAGCAGATGTGTGTAAAGACATAGACCTAACAATATTGGTGTAAATGTTTTGCCCTCATTAGTGTCTACCTGGCTGCTAAACAATCAAACATATAAACCTTTCCTTAGCCAAGAAGAATATTGCTGATATTCTGCTGAAGTAAGACGTTTCATTTTGTTCTGAAAACAACATGCAAAGACAACATGCAGTTGGAGTGTACCACACTCCTTAGAAACAGGAACATGGAGAACAGCAGCAACCAGTATGTTTTGTTCCAAGTTAGTTTTTGACAAGAAATCTGGCCTAATCTCTTGTTATGCCCATGTAGAATATCCAATTCTTTTAACTTTCATGTGAAGTTCAAAAAAGGCACCTGTCATTCTGACTCAGCATTAAATAAGACTCAACTTCCCCTTGGCTATGGGTATTGGATATCACAGCGCATTCTTTCTGTCTATCACACAATTGCCAAGTCATTTCAAGTTCACCAGAATGTGTTGCATCACACCATTTATTCCAGTTTATTACCTCTTTAGAAGAACTAAATGCATTAGCTGTGAAGGGGACGCTGAGAAAAATGCAAGCAAAAACACTCTGTTTCATCTTATCCTACCTAAGCCAAATAATTCAACAGCTTAAAGAAAACATTTATAAAGAAAGAGCAGGAGATTGTACCCATTACTATGGCAGTTATATACTTTAAGTCAGCATGACAGACTGCAGCTGGGCAACAACATTATTCAAATAAGGAAAAAAACATTAATTCAGTATATAGAGTTATTTCTCTTGACCGGACAAAAGTTTCTATAATGCTAAGTTTGCTTGTTTTGATGTAACATATCCAAATCATTGGGTTTGCAAGGGCATTACCTACTCTGCAGTAACATTCCCTTGTTCTGCTGCCCTCTAGGCCATTGGAAATTGCAAAAACAAATGAAAGAAAACCCCCTGAATATTAGCTGCAGCAAAAGAATTACAGACCTTGTGGTTTTAATCATGTTAGCTGTCAACACAGCAAATGACCATGATTTGGTGCTTGGGAGAAGATCACAGACCTTTTTGTTTCTTCTTTTCTAACACAAGTTCTTTAAAACTGTTGAGCTGTACAGAGGATATTGTTGATACCAATTTCCACACTGTAGACATTTAGAAGAAACGTGCTTGTAATTGCTAAGCCAATCTCCTCATTAAAGCTCTCTTATGGACTTGCTGGCTCAAACTAAGCAAAGCAGCACAGAAATTTTAAGTGGACTTTAATTTTAAAGCAGTTTGAAGAAATAAAAAAGCATCTTCAGGAAAGCCTGAACCAAACTTCCTTTGTGTACCCACCCAAAATCTGTGCTTCAGATGCAATTAAAGTGTAAAGAGTATATAATGTTCCAGCTCCTTTCAGCTGTTCCCCACAATTTGTCACTGCATTTACCAATTATCAAAGATCCTTCCTCTAACAAGATTCTCCATCTTCCCAGATAATTTCCAGTTTTCACCCATGTATCCAGAAATAAAGATGGTAGTGTGCTGAACTTAGGAGATGCTATCCATTTCCAGCAGCAGAATGAGCTGGTGTCCTGAATTTAGCATTTGCTGCTGCAGGGAGAAACTAGTTAGAATGGCTGTGTTCCTATGTGAACAGAAGTAGCTGAAATAAATACCATGGGAATGCTATGAATTACATTCTCTGCCAATTTTCCTTTGAATAAACATCCAAATTACATAAAAAACTTCACTTAAAACTATCTGAAACCTCTGGACTAGACTGCAACACAAATTAAAGGAACCATAAGTTATCTGCAGTGAAAACACAGCCAGCAGAGCTTTTAGTGTTGATTACATCCAGCTAGAAATTTTACTCTGAGTTTGTACTCTTCTTATTATAATAAAAATCATGGAGTATTCAATATAAAATCAGCACAATTGCAAACAGAGCCATCAAAGTCTGTTTCTCTGATGGTCAAGAGGGTGAGCTTCCACTAATGAGGCCTGATTTTCCCAGGGCAACAGTAACTGTAAAAACTAAAAGAATGAATGAATATACAGTTATCAGTCTAATCCAGACTGAAGATCTTGGCATTTAGCAGGAAAGTACCTTCATATTGATAATTCTTAGTGAATTATAGTTAAGGCTCATGGATTAATAAGAAGAAAAAAAAAAGAAAGGAAAGGATATTAAACCCCACATAAAAAAAGATGGGAAACTGTTCTTCTGCAATTGTGTATTTCTTTTATGCAGAATGAAATAGGATCTTCCTTTAGGTCACTGAGATGTGAGGGAATGCTGGAAAAAGGGTGCAGCAACGAGAGGCATGGGTCCAAATCCAGTGCTCACTATGTAAATGGGAAGTTTTCATTAGCTTCAGTGGGACTTAGATCTGCCTTTCCTGTGGTCATTTTGAAAAGCAAAGCTGAGGGGTCTGGGAAGGGTTATTGGCAAGCAGCACTTAGGGCAGAACAGCAGCCACCCACAGCGAGAGCTGAGGCAGAGAAGGCTGGCTGTGAGACCTGGAGTCATTTCCAGGTTTTTGTGCAAGCCTCTTTCATTCCTTGGTTGAGAACACAACAGACAACTCATACACTGATGATGGAACCATAAAGGTGTAGTTTTCTCAGTTTTCAAAAGCAATGTTTCCAACTTCCACTGGACACATTACTATCAATCCTACATGAAAGGGTAAAATGAAAGACTTGTGCTGCGCAGAAGCAAGAGAAGTTGGCAAAGCCCACAACAAGCAGGAAATCTATTCAAAAGACTAATTAGAGCCACAGAAACCCTCTAGCCCATCAGAGCCTTCCTTAAAGAATATTTTGAGTAGTTTAGCAGAATTGCTAATGATTTAGTGCATGAGCTACAGAACTACTGCCATTAGTAGGTTAGTGCTCTCATACTGACCGTGAATTGTTGTGAAGCTGATTTACATACAGCTTTATAAGAGAATGCTCATCAGCCACAGGACTGGCTGCATTTATACCCCCAAGTAACCTGAATGATTCAAACAATGAAACCTTGTTAATACCTCAAAAAGAATACACAGAGAGCAGAGTGTTCAGAGAGGGTTTGTACAATAAATCCAATTTATTTAGAAAGAATACTGACTTGGCTATTTGTAGGGTGCTTTTTCTTTGCAATAGAAAGATCCAAATTAAATTTGTAAAATGTGAAAATAAAAATACTGAGAATAAGCTGTCAAACACCTAAAATCCTGCTAGGTCAATGAAACAGAAGTTACAAAACTTCTAATATACACTAAATGTTATTACCTTACATATCAGGGTACAGTTAACTCTAAAAGAGCCAGAATGACAGCTGCATCATGAAAACTTTTAACTGTACAGGGATGTCACACTATCCACTTATAAGGAAGTCTGGGTACTATGCTTGAGGGGAGTGGTACTATCACCTGCCTTCAGGGGATTCTCATCAAGGAGTGTTTCCTAGAAAAAAAAAGGAGTTCTAACAGCTCAGGAAGCATGTATGTTTAAACCTGATGGTTAAAGGTTTAAACGTACTAACCATTAGTAAAGAAGACAAAAGTAAAATATCAGGTATGTTTTACAGTCAAAGAAAGACAAGCAGCACAGTAGACAGTGCTGTGAGTGCTACTGCAGGTCCCTGGCCTACGCAGCAAAGTTTACTTTTGTTGACAGGGACGTCTTGAGAATACACGGCAGCATCAGCAACACTCCTGAAGAATGCTGCTCTTAGTGACCTCTCCTGGAGAGGCTGCAAACACGTTACCCTGCCTTGCACATAAACCCCCATATATTCCAGCAACAGAAATGAATCTGCATTTGCACTCTCTGTATAGGCAGCAGATGTGCCCTTGGGGGCTGCTTCAGGACTGGCTTTCAAAAAGCATCTCAGTCACACCCACTCTCATTGAGATAACACAAGAATTTACAGTTCATAACAAAATTAATAATTTAAAAAAGTAGTAAACCATCTTTACTCTGCCTTTACAGTGTACACAGCAGGTTTGGTTTCAGTTTTGATGTTAAAATACGTAGCTGTGCGTACCCAGAGATTGTGTTTAGTCATTTGGGAACACTGAAGCACTGACACACACAGCTGGAATCAAGCAATAAAATGCACCCAAGGAAGACACATTGCTCATCTTCCCTGAGACAGCAGGAAGTTATTTTTCTGCCACCTTCTAACCTGTGTACATTTGTAGCTTACACAGATGGGGTTAGACAGCTAGCAAATGCTACACATGTATTTTGGCTGGATGAGCCAAAATACTGAGTCAAAATGTACACAGTCAGCTGCAAGCACCTCCTCTTTGGGATTTATGTTTCTGATGAGACTTCCCTGGCTTGCTTACTGAAGGGTCAGTCACCATATTCCATGACTACTCCTTCCCCCTTGTTGATTTTAATGAAAATCAGAATGGTTTAACAGGAGAAAGGATGTCTTGCTATATCTTGGAAGTACGAAGACATCTTCTCTTTGTTTCTCCATACCTTGCAGTATTCCCAGTATTCCCAGGCATTCCCAGAAGGCAATGACACATCCCAGTTCCTATTCCCATAGTGCTGTTATAGAATGGCTTCTCACCAGTAGTCCATTTTGGGTCCCTATGGGAGGGCGCCTGGGGTTGCATGTGAGCACATTTTAGTGGGTCAGAATGGTTCAAATGAGAGCTGAAATTCAGTGCTCTGCTGTGAGGAGCTTGGGGTGCCTTAACTCCAGCTCTCCAGTCAGATGTCAGGGTATCAGTTCAAATTAACCAAGGCATTTCTCTGCTCACATCCCTTGATTTTACTGTGTGAGAGGCTTTGGGGTTTTTTTACCCCTGTGAGGGAACTGAAAATTGAAACTTCCACCATTATCATATAATGGTTTGATATAAATAAGAACTCACCTTCTGTTTGCAAAGGGACTTCCTGAGGGAACAGAATGGGAGAAGAGTGTGTCGTTCATGCTGGTTACAGGTCGGGGGGGCCTGAAAGGCAAAATATCCAACTGCATTAATTCTGCACCAAAACCCCCTCCATCAGCAACAGCATTTATGTAGAACAGAATGAGCAGAATTGCAACTGGCATCTTCTGCTTTACATATTAATAGTTTCAAACTATAGACGCTGTGGTTTCAAGTTGATAAAAATACACTGGTACTTGGGCCTGGAGGGAAATAACGCCTTTGTGTGTTCTGAGGTGAGTTTTAAGCAACCTGCCTGGCTTTTCTTCCCCTGCTTTGGCAGAATAGCCACAATGCTACTGTTCCTTTCCAGAGGCAAAAGTGCAGTCCCTGCTTTCAACCAGCCAGGATGAGCACTGGCAGTCAGTCTTCTGTGGCAGCATGGAACTGCCAATAAATGATGCATCTTTTCATGCCACATCCACAGAGTGACCACAGTGTACCCGAGCCCTCAGCATCCCATGAAATACACACAGATTTTTAAACTGGTTTGATGGCAAAGCTTTTTAACCAGTATATCAAACGCCCAAGTAAAAATTTAGGTTAAGTATTTAGTTCAAGAGGACCCATTAAGAATGATGATTTTATTATTGTATTCTTTATTTCCTGCTTTTACAAAAAATGAAACAACATGGAATTTTCCTCTGTTTTCTTTTACTGTCTGCTCTTAAAAATAATCTGTGTATAATTTTCTCCTTCTGTATCCATTAAGGAGAAATTTCCCCTTCTTAGCAGACTTTTTATGGAAAATTGGGCAAAAGATCTATCCACTCAGGAACAATTAAAAGGTATGTTACTGAAATCACAGGTCTTTCAATCAGATATGAGCAGAATCTGAAGGCACATATAATTCAGACCTCGATTTGGTTAATACTCCCTTTAGGCTCTGTGGAGCCTAAAGGCTATCTTGCTTTTTGAATTCTACAGATGTGCAAATTGAAATATGGTAGCCACCTGCAAAATATTCACTGGGCTCCAATTGTGCAAGACAACTGGTCATCCAAAGCATTTCCAAAAAAGCCAGTTCTGCACAGAATTGGACTATTACTATATATTTTGTCCTGTAACTTGTTATAAAGCAGACAAAAAATATGGTATTTGAAAAATCCAAATAGATTTCTCAGCATGACAATACAACACTGATTTTAAGAAGTTTAAAGCTGTGAAAAGAAAGTGGTAGGATGTGGAGTGTTATTTATTTATTTATTTATTTGAAAACACAGTTTTAACCTAACTCTGCATCTGCAGAACCACATGAAAACCTCCAGTTCTGATCAGTCATGAATTTGAGAAGTAGTCTTTTGTTTTCAATGTACTTATAGAGAAGTGTTTAATTTCTTTTTTTTTTTGGCTATACCAAGGTTATCACAATTTTTCCAAGCTTTTCCTCCAACAAGCGTACTTAAGAAGAAAAATACTCACCAAGTATCTCTTTTGCAGGCAAAATAAAATGGAAAACAGATAATTAATTGAATTGTCAGTTTAATATGTATATGGTCTAAGTTATACATTGGACATACTCCATTTTTATGACCATGATTCTGCAAAAAGCATGAGAGCCTCTATGCATAAAAGGTCATTAATCTGTTTACAAAAGCAAAGTTACTCTTGCGTACAAATGTCTTTAAACTCCAAGACTTTGCTAAGGTTTCCTGATTAGCATTGCTTTGTCAATTCTTATAATGAAAAAAAAAATGATATTAAACTAATCTGGAATTTTCCCAAGGCAAGTTTCTTAAAGGCTGATGCCCACTGTCACAGTCTTCAGGTTCCACTTGAATATCAAATGGATATTCAAACATACAGAGTTGTGTGATGTGGTAAGACAAGAACAACAGACTTTATTGCAAAGCAAAGAAAAACTCAGCTATTGACTATAAATTATATCCTTCTGAGGTTACTTTTAAACTCCTGAAAGTGAGTGATTAAGTTTTCTGATAAAAGTGAGCTATTGATACTGAATTGACTGTCCTCAAGGAGACAGAAAACACTTAATGCTCTTGAAATATGCTATGTAATAAAAGCACACTATAGAACAACATACATCCACGGTAATAAACCAAATTAAATAGGAGGAATTTTCCAAAGTGCTCCAGGCTGCTCTAACCTGTTTACACTGATGTCAAAAATAATGCTCCCACAGGCTTAAGATGGAAATGAAGCCAGGCCAGTGCAGAATGGATTTGAAAAATACCTCCATGGCCATGCCATTTGTCATCTCTGCAGTCTGGACTTTCCTTCATGTTGCTATTCTTATGTACAGAGAGGAAAAATGACCCTTCCATCATTGGGAGGAGTTCTACCATCAGGTTTATGACACCTTGATAACTACTTCTCTAGGCTTTAGAAGTACTTCTTGCTTAATTCAAAATTTTGTGTGGCACCAGTAAAACAAAAAACCCATGCAGTTTTTTTGTCTGGTGCCAGTTAAAGGTTGCAGAACAAACACAAGGAAAGTCTCTGTAGTAATGCAGGGAGCACTTGTTCCCATTTAAGCTAGAAGCTAAGAAAAGGATACTGTTTTGTTGCCAAAATTCTTCCATCTAATGCAAATATAAACTCCCTTTTTGCCTGGATTCCTGCCCAGAGCTGTTTCTCTCAACTTCCATTATGTTTAAAAATAAAAATCCCATCAGTGAGAAGATATTCTCGACAAGGTTCTGTAGCATACCTCTCCCCTCAGTTAATTTGTGTCAATTATGCTGTAGATCATGATACCTCCACAACTTACAGGTTT
This sequence comes from Polioptila caerulea, assembly GCA_013397295.1. Lineage (NCBI taxonomy): Eukaryota > Metazoa > Chordata > Aves > Passeriformes > Certhiidae > Polioptila > Polioptila caerulea. The sequence continues at coordinate 139,286 of VYXF01007739.1, forward strand.
CTCACTTATGCATCGTTATAGCCAATAAATATTGCCAAGTTATATTGCCATCAATCTATGAGTAAAGAGAAACTGTCATAAAAATGGATAGATGGTGGTTTGTTCTCACATCCCATCACTCTAAATTGTCTGTATATTTAGGAATAAGGGAAGGTGTTAATTTCACAGCAAAAATTTGGATCAGTTCCTACTTAATTATGGTACCTTCCCCTTGCCTTGCCTAAATGCATTTAATCCATTCACAGTAGCCCAGTTTTCACTACCTTTTATATTCTGACATATCCCCAGGCCTTCAAGATCCCCCAGCCAACAGGGAACAAAGGCTTCTCTTTCAGTTTCAAGCTCTCTGTCTCTCTCCATTTCCCTTAAGGATGGCCAAAATCTGCCCTGTGAAATTATCACTGACTTGCCAGCAGGGCCAGGCACAGCAGTGAGGGAGCTCAGCAGATCTAACTCAGGACCATTTCTGCCCAAAAACAACATCCTTCCAGCACTCTTCCATAAAGAGGTGCAGGAGTTTCAAATGACAATCAAGTGTGACAGGGATTTGGCACTATGTATCTGTCAGAGGCACCTTGTCTCTGGAGACCAGGGCACCCTCTTACACCTTGAAGAAGTTCTGCTATAACCACATAAGGAAGAAAATCAGCATAATTCATCCTTAAAATGTCAGGCTGTTGGGTGAACTTCCCAGGTATTGCACAGCCCATAATGGCTGGCATGCACTTGCCCTTAAAGATGCTACATACAAATATTCAACATGGACAAAGGTAAGTATGTACAATAATTACAGACCAGAAAAATTCCAGCAACACAGATATGCAGCATGTAAATACAATTCTAACAGCTGCTGCCTAAAATGCTTCAGTCAGGAGCCCTGGGAACATGGTTAAGAAAGACATTTTCTTAAGAAATATACCAGAATAAGAGAAATACTTTAAAGACAGTATTTTGGAATATTTTTTCAACTTAATTTCTTTATACCTTTCTTCCAACAAATGTCTCAATTTTTCCTTAATTTTATGGGAAATTTAATGTTTTCTTCTCATTTTTTTTTTCTTTTTAAGGGCCCAGGAAGCAAAGGTAAGCCAAGTTGATAAATGAGAAAATCTGAGTGCCTGCCACTATGGGTTGTGGACATGCTTTACAAAAAAACCCATCCAAAGTGGTATTTTCCCCACCCTGCACAAATACTTTTTCTTTCTGCTTTGGGTTTCTTGACTCCTGCAGAAAAAAAAGTAGTGACATGCTACTACACCAAAAAATAATCTTGCTTTCTTAACATATCAAAACATAATAGACTCTTTTCAAGTGACCTGGCAGTTGAAGGCACACTTTTTATGTGGACACTTCAAGGCTGGGTGAAGCCACAGCTCCATTAAAGTCAGTGAGAACTCTGTCACCTTTTTAACAAAACTGGTCTCATTTCACTCTTCTCTGGTGCTTGTGCCCAGACATACCTGTGATATACCGAAGTTAAGAGTCTCTAGATGACAGAACTGATGTTCTCAGCATCAATACATCTCAAAGTGCTGAAACTCCGTGAAATTGCATGGACATCTCTTGAGGAGAATAGGGACATTCCAATCTTGTGTCCCGATATTTGATCGTACGTATATATCCCATTGATTTTTCAAGGGGAGTCACACCAGCAGAACACTTTTACACTAAATATCCCTACCAGCAAATTTGCACTTGTGATGCATTGAGCTGGACAAGCCATGTTTGCCTCCTGCTGTGTTCAGAGCTGTAATATCTACACTCAGTGCAAGCAACTCCTACAACAAAGCTTACATTGTCTACAGCACACAGATACTTACACAATATGAGCCAGGTTTAGAGGTTTTTCAGGCTGGTCAGGGAACATTGGGTGCAAAGGTTCACGGCTGGAAGCACAGCTTAAAGACTTGCTAAGTGCATTAGTTAGCTTCTTAGCAGGTGATTTCTGGGAGGAACAAGGAAGGTAGAGGTAATCTGGACAAGTAAGGTGCATACTGTTTCTGCTATAGGAAGCACAAAACAACAGGAAGCTCTAACAGCTCAGTACCTATGGACTGACATCCCCTTGCCCCCCTCCCACACAGAGAGTCTGGTAAGGCAAAGAGTGCTCTGTCTGAGGAAGGATTACTATGATCTTCAGCAGCCTTTACAGCAGTATCTATAGGGGCTGTATCTGTAGGGACCCTTGCCATGGCTTTTTTGCAATGCTGCACTCAGGCAGCAGTGTTGAACGAAGAACAGCACCTGGACTGGTGCTTGTACCTCACCAGCTTGGGAGTGTAAGGGGAATGTATTTGGAATGTATTTGAGTGTGCCTAGATACAGTACAGATACAATGCATGGGACACCATTTGCCTCCTAGATGTGGGCCAGGTGCTAGGTTGCTTTGTTCTTTGTTTTTCTCCCCTCACTAGCATTTCCTTCCTCACTTCCAGTATCCTGTACTGTTTAGCTAATACAAAGCTTCTCTTCCACCTCCTGTGGCCACTGATCACTGGAGAATGGAAATTTGAGACAGAGGCTTACCAGGAACTGCCACACTGCGAGCACTTCAAAAGAGACTGATGAACTGTCACTGTCCCCAAAAGATGGGGAGAGTCTGTTCAAGAAGCATAATTTCCATCAGTGTGTCAAAAAAAAAAAGTATTCTCTGCTATCTGTTTTATTTGGAAACTATGCAGTTGAGGAGTAAACTCAACTTCCCTTCTAAGGGATCTCTGAGATCTAGAGTGTCTTTTAGGCTGTGTGAGGGATTCTCGGGGAATTCAATTCAGCTGTCTGTGATTCAGTTCTCTGCCAGTAAAAGAGGGTTAGTGATCCTTACAATGTCTCCTCTCCACAAAACACAGCTCTAGAGGCTGAAATTGAAAAATCTTTCTGGAATTCGACAGAAAGGGTTTTGTATTTGTGCATACACATCCTGCATCGACTTATGATTCATGTCACCAAGTCCATAATGAAATGTTTCTATTCGAGAAATACAACCTAAATATGTAAAGTTCAAGCTCTTTCTCTTTCATTATAAATGCATTTTCACTCTGAATTGAGAACAGTTGATTTCCACTGCACCCATGAACACTTCCAGTCTGCATGTGGAGCTTGATACTGATGCATTATGGAGAATGCTAAACAAGTTTAAACAAATGCTAATGAATGCTACAGAAGGGCAACTTCAAACTTGAAGCAAAACACTTGTTTCTGGCAAGGAAACATTTGAAAGCATGGTCACATTTTTGTCTTCTGCTGAGCAGAAATCTGAAGTTTTCCAATTACTTCCTACCTATAATTACAGCTCCCTGGCTACAGCATAAAATGGATTTTATGGCACAAATCGATGTTAGGAGTGGAGTCTGAGCCACATAGTGAGCACTTTTCCTATTCAGATACTAAACTCTGGCCATTTGTGTCTATGCAACAAGCAGCAATTAGGACCCACAAAAACAATTACAGACCCAGGTCTGCTGGGATACAGTGCAGGGCTGTATGACAGGCATACAGAGCAACCATACCAAATTTAACCCTTGCCTGTTCCATCAACAGAAGACCAAATATTTTAGAAGTATTAAACTTCAGAACTAAGTAAAAAAATAAACACAAAACACTGTACAAATGTCAGCTTTTGCTGTATGCATAATTTTCCTTTTTATTTTTACAATATACTTTTGAAATGTTTGAGATTAATTAGGTATTTTCTGCTGATCCCTGTATTTGAAGCCTGAAGGGTTCTGATGGTCTGTAACCAAGGGTTTCTACGGGGGCTTTGCTCCAGCCCATGGAGCCTGAATCCCCAGGTCTCATGCCCTTCAGGGAAGGTTAAGGTTCCAGCAGCTATTGATACTTCTCTTTCAGGTTAGAAAAAACCCTGCATTATTTTGACTAACAACAAAAAGACTGAAGTGAGCTTTTCTCTATAGTAAACACTACTGTGGATCTAAGCCTGTGACCACGCTCTAATCTACAGTGCCAGGATCATCCCAAATGCTACGCATATGCTGCAGCCACTCATCTGAAAATACTGATGAATGAGCATTAAGTATTCATCACTTCATTTACACGTAGCCAAATAGAGCAAGCCAATGCCGATTTTACCGTGAGTCCTGCGGGAACGGGAGAAGCTGCCATGAGCCTGGAGCCCCGCTGCCAGCCCCTCCTGCGCTGCCCTCACCGCGGCACACGCCGTCACAAGCGCCCCAGATCCTCACCCAGAAAAGGCCATTCCCACCTCCACGCTCTCCCGATGGCTCCCGAGGCCGGAGCCTCCCAGACAGGGTCACTAATCCAGAGTGCCAGCCCGGCTCCCTGCCTGCCTGAGCCAGCTGCCCAGAGCTGCGGCTGGGGGCTTCTCTGATGGCTGGAGGGCAAAGCAGTGTGCAGCGAGGCAGGAGCCTTCCCTTACCCATGACGTGTACTCTTTCATTTGGTGCTGGTTGCTGTGGGAACCGCTGGCATGGCCCCTCCAGAAGCAGTCCTGACAGAGCTGGTAATTGTGACACTGCTGGCAGCGGTAGCGAAACCCCATCATGCTCTCGCTGTGGCAGTAGGAACACTCGACGGGGTGGAAGACTGTGCAGGAGAAAGAAATGGTGAGCCGAAAAAACAGGCCAAAGAAACACCCAGAAAAAGTTTATGGACAAACCCCAAACCGAAAGCTGTTCCCTTCTTTGTTTAAAGCAATCTGCAGCGTTGGATGCTGCCGGCAGCTCTGACCTGTGAAAATACAGCAGCCTGTGCTAAGCCATGGGTAACACTTCCTACAAAGGGCACCAAACCCTTCTTCACTTCTGAGCTGGTATGTGTAACCTCCTGCTCACAGCAGCAAAAAATGTGTGCATTCAGTGTCTGACAGAATACATGACAGAGTACAGAGGAGGGCCACGAAGATGAGGGCTCTCCTATGAAGGCAGGCTGAGAGAGTTGTTCAGCCTGGAGAAAAGAAAGCTCCTTAGAGCAGCCTTCCAGTACCTAAAGGGGCTACAAGAGAGATGGAAAGGGAATTTTTTCCAAGGTCATACAGGGATAGGACAAGGGGGAATGGATTCACTGAAAGAAGGTAGATTTAGATGTGGTATTAGCAAGAAAATCTTTACTATGAGGATGGTGAGGCACTGGATTGTGTTGCCTGAAGAAGTTGTGGATAACCCATACCTGCAAGTGTTCAAGGCCAGGTTGGATGGGGTTTCGAGCAACCTGGTCTAGTGGAAGGTGTCCCTGCTGGGGAGATGGAATTGCATGATCTTTAAGGTCCCTTTCAATCCAAACTATTCTATGATAGGGGAAATTTGTATGTGGGAAAATCCACTGCAGCTGCACCACTGGGAGAAGCTGAATGTTTTGTTGTGCTTTAAGCAGCTGAAGTGAGGCACCCAAGCTTGGAGGAAAAGTCAAACTCAGCTGTATGACTATTGAAAGGATGAAAGTGTACTTAGACACGTTATTATCTCTTAATTACTGCTGTCTCATCTGTACAAGTGGTGCCATTTAGGTACCTATATACGGAGTTGAACACTTCACTTTGGATGCCCAGATTTGGAAAACTGGCCTTTGGAGGGACCTGTTCTCTGTTCAGAAGCAAATAGTGACAACGAGACAAGTCACTGAGGATGCTAAAGCACCAAGTGAGATGTTCTGAAGTGCCTTTCGGGCAATAGTGCTATTTCTGTTCCTCTTTTCTTGCTACAGCATGTACCCAATTTACCACAGGATACTGAACAACCCCATTTTCCCAGGCACCCTCTGCCTTTCTGTCATAAAGTTCAGTCTGGGAAAATCTGGATCAGTGCTGAATGTGTCAGGGGTTTAATTCCTTGCCAGAATTTTGCAGTAGGAAGAGTTTCTGCTCTAGACTGAAGGGACAAGGATGGATGACAGAGCTTGAGGAAGGTGGGATAGATAGGTTGCTCTCCAGCCAAAAAGGACTTGGGAACATCACCTTACCCACCTTTCACTTTCAGGTGCCTTTCAGCGGAAGAGGGATTTGTTTGATCTAAGAAGACTTATAAATTTTCCTCCTTTTCTTTTTATCACCAAAAATAGATGCACACCATCCACAGGGAACCTCCTTTTCAGAGGATATGGTCTGGCAGTGTAGACTTAGGAGTAGATCCTTCCTAAGGACCTTCTGGCTGGTGTTTTGCACTGCACTGGACATCTCTTGCCAGGAATACTGCACGAACGGAAACTGCCAAGCTGTTCCCTCTGTGCTGCCATATGTCACAGCTAATACACGTTGTGGTCTTTAGAGTTTACCAAATATAAGTGTGTGAATGGATGAAGTCCTATTGCTCTTTGCTTATCCAGAACACAGGAGGAGACATGATCAGGTTAACTTCCTGAGCACAGCAAAATTTAGGCCATGTTCCTGGCTGAATGACCAACAGACTTCTTTAAACATTTTACCAGTCACTGTAAAAATAGCAGATGGAGTCAATGAACCCAGTACAGTAGCTTTTACAAAACTATCCACAGAGTGTGAAAATCGTCACACCAAAGTTTATTCTTGTAACTGTGTTTTGGCAGTGTCTCTTTACTTACCATTTTCAACATTTGCCAGTCGATGCAGAAGTGGTAACCACACTAGACACTGTGGCGGGGGATCAGACATTAGAGTATCCAAGAAAGTGTTTAACGTGACTTTCTTCTGCTCAAACAAGCAAACAAACATGCACAAAAAATCAGTAATTAGACATCTAAAAATTATTTTATCTTGTCTCTACAGAAACACTTGGGAATAAGTTTCAAACACTGTTTGCCTGTAGCCCTGATTTACTAAAAAGAACAAGTGATACTAGCGAAGCTTTTCCAGACTATTTTTAGTCAGTACAATGATACAACTGATGACTAGAAATCATTCTCACAAGGCTGGGTTGGAGACACTTATCTCCCACTCACTTTCAGACTCTTTTCTAGAGTCACTGCCTGAAGATGCTTTGTGGTTAAGGGTGGTATTCAACTCTGCATGTTCTCATCTGTTTTGAGTATCAGGTGACAAGTACAAGTGCGTGTAGGGTATCACTGTGTATGACCAATTTTCAAATGAAAAATCACTGCTGATGGTACTCCAAAAAAGAAAATGAGAGAAAATACTGGCAAGGGAGTACAAATTTGAAAGAAATACAGGATAAGGAGAGATCAGCACAGGCAATTTGTTACCGTAATTTAAGAAACTTTGCTTGTCTGAGGAGCAATGGCAACTACTTATGGGTGAGCTCTGACTGTGGGTTGTCAAGATTGCATATGCTTAGGGTCTGCAACTGTTCTAAACTCTTCATGCCTTTAAGCACTCAAGAGAGATCTATGCCCCTTTGAATTTCAAACAGATTTAAACTCTAAGATATCCCTGTTGATTTAAAAAATGCAATCTAGGGCCTTACGTTTCTTAGGTATCTGGAAAAAGTAATCACAAATCTTGGTTCATTTGTTTTTTCAGTCAGGAACTGAGCCTTCCTTTAATAGAATTTAAGATGCAAAAATATTGAGCCCTGCTGAGAATATATGTAGATATATTTTATAGACATACATATTTAAGTAGTATCCCCATATCCAAAGGGATGGCTAAATTTTCATATCTGATTGCATAAGCTGCTGCTTTAACTTGCTAAAGAACTGTGGTTACCCCATGAGGAAGCCAAGCAGCAGTTATGCAGTGACACGTATCATCTCTGCATGTTGTGGAATTCTTTTAAGAGCTGAGATTTCCAGATGGAGTATCTGTGCTCCATTTACACACAATTACCATCAGATGTAAATAAAAGCGTTATTTATCTTATACACATTGAGTGATCAATGGAAAACATCTCACACTGCAATAGTATCAGGGATGAAATACTGCAAGATATTTGGAAAGATATAAAGATGTTTGTCCCTAGGAGAAAATACCTTAGGCTATTGTGAAAATGGGCTTGATTCTTTAATGAATAGATATAGCCAGAACATGAGATCTAAATCTCACTGGAATATTACCTTCCCCCACAATAACTGCAGTGTGAAAGTCCAGTCAAACACTACCACCTGTTTATTGTAGGAATGATCTTCCCAGCCATGGAGAGTGGATAACCACTCGCCAAATAGGCATCCTATGCTATGAGCATCAGCTCAGAGAAAAGGATCTTTCTTTTGGAGATGTGGATTTCTTTATCTGCTGTGGATGCTTGGCATGGCTCTGCTGACCAATGCTGCCAGCAAATGTCTATGTTGTCTGCAGCAGAACTTGAGAGCACAGGGGAAAAAAGGTGGAAGGAAGCCCAGGAAAAGAAGGGACCTCCAGTGCCGCATACTGCAGAGCTGAGTAGCCTTAGATCTTCCCTCTGCTCTTGAAGGGATACACACAACCAGCCTAAACAGATGAGGAGACAAGAACAGCTCTTCCACAGTGCAGTGGGCTTTTGAAAGCAGCTATAACTTTAAAATCTGATTGGCCCCAAATAAAGCAACTTAGTTTCAATGGCAGCTTTACAACCAAACTGCTCTGGTGATCACTGATTTTATGGATTAGAGAAAAAAGCAATGTCTCTTAAAAGGACACTGTCAGAGCAATTTCCATACATTTTCCTCCTGCAATTTTCTTTCAGCTGCTGGGAAAGTTTAAACTGAAAGCTGTTTTCTAAATATACACTACACACAGATGGAGTCTAGGTTTGTGGAATAACACTTAGACAAGTGCAAAGAAAATGAATTTAGTGTCTATCTTTTTAGTTTGGGATAATATTTTTTTTAAAGTGGTTTTTACAATAGTAACAATACTGTTTAATACAAATACAGTATAACATCACATCAATCCTGCCTATGGGGGAAATTGGTGATGATAAAACTCCTTTTTGAGCCACAGATTTGTATTCTGAAACATTAAGTCACTTGCTCCTGCATTTCTGTCCCACAAATATGCTGATTAGGAAACACTGTTTTTTCTACTCTGAATAGCCATTCAATCTAGCAGTCGTTCACAGGCAGAGGAAAACACATGACTGGATCAAGTAAACCAGTAGAACTGGGAATAATAAAACATTTTTGCAAAAGGAAAAATCCTTTCAGATATAAACTGAATTAATTTGACACCAAAACCAGATAATTCCCAGAATTTTATATTTTCCTGAAAAAAAAAATCAATCTATATATTGGAGAATCTCTATATATAAGAGGGTTGAAAGGCTTCTGGTAAGCAAAAGTGACCCATTGTGAGAACAAGTGAGAGTGCCAAACTTATTCCAAGCTATCAACTTCTGATAATGCTACATGCAATATAAGAGGGAGAAAGAATGACTTGTGTGTGACTAGGACTGTAAATACCATATATCATGGTGCCATAAAGATCTGAATTTCCTTTCAAAACTCTGGTTTATCCCTAGTGAGGATGTAATGAGAACAATGTAAAGTCAATTTAAGTGAAATATCAGACTAGATTTACAAGAGTACTTGCCTCCAGATGGCAAAACTTGGTAAACCTGCTGTGTACCTACATCAGTCAGAGACTTAACTCTTGTGAGCTCTAAGTGGAGCTTGTAAACAAAACCATCTAATGCCTGCTTGATGATATTGTTAAGATACCTTAAAGCATCTGGTCTACTTAGCTGGATGCAATCTCGAAGCAAGTGCCATTTCTGATGACTACCGAGATAAAAAACACGGCCTGAATTACATTTTTTCAGGAAAATAAATTCCTTTTTTCCCAACTATAATAACAGCATGTCCAACATGCAAACCTTGAACGCCCTGTTGCCATGCAAGACCACTCTTTCATTATTTTAATACAAAACTACCAGAAGTAACTTCTCCACATAAATTCTTCAACATCAGATGAAGTGCTGTTTTAAGTCTCCCTCTGTGAAACAAGACTAGTTTCACATATGCAAACATTACCATTTAAAATGAATTGGGAGATGACTCAATAAATGAATTTCAACATCTCCTTTTGGTTGACTGGAGTGCCTATTGAGTAGTGATGAAACAGAGAATACAAAAAAATGAGACTCTATTTTGCATGAAAATGACACCATTCCCGCTCCATTGAACTTACTTGTTCAACAGTATTCAGTTAGCAAATGAAAGGATAAAGAGAAGGAAAATACAACTTTATTTCCAACACTGTCCCAGTTTCAGCATATTCCCTTACTACATATTAATGGGATTATACAGTGTGATGTGTGGCAAGAGCCAGAGGAATTCTCTCTTCCTCCACTGGAGAAGTGGACAACCAGCCACAATTATGGAATCTTCTGAAGTGCTATTATTATCAGTGTTAGCTGAAGACAATGTGCTGTACTCAGTGTACCTATAGAGTCTGTTGAGTTGCAGAAAAATCTTTTATTTTTTTCAGGATAAATTCTTTGCTTTCCTGACCCTATCTCACTGGTGTTATTGGTAAGAGATTAGGGATTTTCTGATACATACTGATTCCCATTTACAAAAAGGTTTTCAGGTGATTTTCTTCTCACTCCTAAACTCGTGCGTTTATCACTGGGAAAACCTGAAGTTTGATTTTTTTTTGTGGAACTTCAGCTTTGCATGCAGAAGTTAGTCTTCTGTAGGCTTATACCAACACCAGCTAAGTGGAGTGGAGGACTGCATGTCTTGGGGTATGAAGGAATATATAATACCTTAAGGTATGCAGGTAAATGGTGCTTAAATTAGGAAGTTCCCTAATTTAGGAATGTGTAAGTCAAGATCCTGTTCTGAATCACTTTTTGAGTAAGCCTCTCTCTTCATGGTTGAATGAGGAAACCACAGAGGCCAGCTTCCTGTTGAAGGCACCAAACCTACACACCAGAAAAAGTTTATGGACAGCGCAGTGGATCTTCCCCTCATCCAGCCTGTGTTTTCTGAGTAAATATGCACCTATGTGGAAGACAGGAAGGGTCTTGGCCTGCTCAGAGGGGTGACTGAGATCCTGTGTCTCTTCATTTACCTGTTGTGAGAAACAGGATTTTGCTGACTGCTCAGTGTACCCGAATGAAGGCCCCTCGAAGACAGCGGTGGGCAGCTTGAGAACCTCGCGCAGAAACATGTCATACCTGCCATAAACCATCACCCCGCTGGAGTCAGAAATCATGGAGAAAATATCTGAGGGGCAAAAAGACAACGAAAGGACAGCAGCTTCAGCATGAGCCACAGATTTGCTCTGAGTTCAGCATCATTTGGTTTGAAAGAGAAGTACTAAACATGTCTGGCTTATGGAAACCTCCATTATTACTGCATCTTTAATTCCAACCTCTTTCAATAGAAAACATGAAGAATTATTTCCATGTTAAAGAGTAGCTGATTTTAACACTAAAATACTCCTGATTTGTTTTGTTTTGTGTGTGGTCATTTTTAAGCAAAGTCTGGCAAGAGGCAGTAATTTAATCAGATAAGAAGGCTCGGATTTGACAAGATATGCTACATCAGCTTTTTGCCTACTGCCAGCTTACCATGTCAAATCAAAATCTTGACAACAGGTTCATTAAATCAGTTATTATTGTCTTGGACACATAAAGCAATGAAGGTCTTGACAAAGCATCACTTTTTACTCTTCTCCCTTTTTTATGTATAAAAATATCACACTTTTATTATTGCACTGATGTCAGTTTGTCAGCCCTTACTTTTCCACTTGTTTAAAATTATCCTCTGCTTAGCAGGAGATCTCTGACTAAGGAACATTTATTGTTTTTCAGGCTGTCATGTCAGCTGCTTCATTTCCAGGAACAGGGAAGGGAAATTCTGTCAATAGGACTCTGGGACTGCTGACCCAAAAATCATCATTGTACTTCAGCCTTCCACTGGATGGACCCAGTTCCTATCTTTAAAGCAGCTTAGGGAACAAATGGTACTCCATTTATAATTTATAACTTTGGTTCAGTCTGTATTTGAGTTTCTACATAGAAATAATGTATTAAAAAATGGCACCAAGTCTGGAAGACTAAATCAGCACCTGGGATTTCTACTTGCCTACTCTAATCAACAGTAAATTGTAAACTTGGTTTTCTTGGGCTGAGGTAGAAGGCTCAGCAGAAACTGAAGGTTTTTTGGTCAAAAAGTCTGGAAAATGGTGTTCTGGACCTGAGCTATAGACATCCTATCTCTAAACAGAAAGTCTTCCATTGCAGCTAAAAGTAAACTATGTCTTTGCTATTGGAAAACTGGGACTAAATCCTATGAAATTAGAATCTGTTCACCAAAACACACGGCAAAAGAATGCCCTATGGAAGAAAACATAATTAGTACATAAATGTATTGTTCTTTTAAGTGTGAAAAGACATAGATGTTATTAAAAATAATCAGAAGAAATTGTTAAATGATGCTTCGTGATGTTGAGGCACTTATTTGTAGTCCAAATTTAATCAGTCCAATGGAAAAAAAAAAATCCACCAATAAGAACCTCAATGTATGCAATTTGTCTTTAAAAACCTCAGTGTGAAGTTCAACCAAACATCTAGTGGGATTTACTTGGAGATATACTCCCAAATCCAGCCAAGGAACTGTAGCTTATCCTAATTCCCTCTTTTCTACTTGTACTATTATTTCTCCAACAACAACAATTTTTAAAAGGTAAAAAATATCACTTACATCTTAATTTGTCCATGATTTTTCCTCCACAAAGAGTTGCCAAGGCCATTTTGACAGCAAAAACGGAAATTTTACCATGTCCTTCCCTGTTCAAAAGTAGAAAGTAGGCATATTTTATATGTCCATTTTATGAGAATCTGTTCGATTAAAATGCATATTTCTGGCATCACTTACTGCAATGCACAATATATGTGGGTTGACACACAGAGAAATAAGTCCTTTAAAAAGAAAGCTTGTTTTGTGGGAACACACATCAGCACACTGTTCTGTAAAGATCTCAGAGCAGATTTATTATGTATATGAAGCTCAGTATTAAACTGTTTATCTCACTATACAATTCAGTGATAATTATTAGCGCCATTTGTGATACAGTAGCACTGGGAGACACCTATCACACTCATGGTTTCCCTATCCTAAGTTTTTTGGGAAGTTTTTGGGCCTAGATGATTGCAAGTAAGTGAAAAAATCACTGGAAGCAAAAGTGAAAAAGCACACAGGACTCATTATCATTACATTATCATTACAGACTCCATCTGTACCTACAGGTAGGTCCTGACAATTGCCTTTTAGATGATACACCTGACCCCCAGGAACCTTGAGAAGGACTTTGCTGAAAAATGGGGAATATGCCTGCATCTGGAATGTGCAAAGGACATATGCTCAGATATAGAGAAGAGTTTTGTCCCTGGTTTGTTCAAGATGAGGCTGTACATGGCTCTCTACTTTCAATTCACAATGCATAAATAATTGATATATATATATATAATATACCAATAATAATACAATAATAAACCCCAAATTTACCCAAGAGTTTGTCTTGGGGCAAAAAGGCACAATGCCAACTCCTCCCCCAACTGTCTTGAAGCATGCAATGGCTTAACTTTATTATTCTGCTTGCTATCTTCATTCTCCTTTTACAGCCATGATGGTCCCCAATGATCACCTGCCTTCACAGAAACCCTGTGATAAATAAACTGGTTTGTTTGAGCTGCATGAGTGAAACATGACTTCACACACTGCATGGCACACCTAGCCCCTAAAACAGCTATCAGCCCAGTTTAGTGCTTAGCCCCTTTCCAAAGATGAGAATGAACCTGCTCTCCTAAGTTCATCTGCTTCTTAATGTTAATTTCTTGACATCCAAATGGTGAAATGTGGTTTTTCTTGGAATTTTCTTAAATCTTACGGTAAGGCAGTAGGAGCCTAGAGTTCCACTGAAGCAATTTCTATCCATCATCCAAACTCCCAGGCATTACTTCACACCTTCCCACATGAATTAATGAGATTAATTAATGACATCAGTGAGGTTATGCCATCATGCTTTAAAAAAGAGACAACCAACATTTGTGAGCTTAGCAAAATGTCAACCACGTTTCCTTCTAAATTCTGCTGTCAGGACTAATGACAGGGCACGATAATGAAGTTTTGTGTAAGTTTTTGGAATGGAGTTTCTGTGATCTTCAGTCTACTCTACCAGGGAACACTATGTTTATAAGGGATTTCCTGTTTAATGTCTACAGTCATGTCCTATGAAAGATGGTCTAACTGCACTGGCAATAGTAGCATATAGAAATTTCATTCTTCATCAATATTTCTAAAATTACTCTGTTCATTGTCACTCATAATTTTAAGGAAGAAAATTGCATCTGAACAGAACTAAAAGACAAACTGATCTGGGAAAACCAGAGCCTGTGCCTGTGCCTCTTTCTCTGCTAATCCCAAACCAGACTAATTCAGTAACATACACATGTAAGGCAGACATCAATGGTATACTCACATCTGTACATTGATGCATGCTACATGCTTCACTGCTACGTTCATTAAGTCACTCAGACTTTAGAAAATGAGTCAGTTCCCTAAGCTTGACTAGCTAATAATCCATAAAGTTCAGTGAATTAGATTTAGTTCTATGTCAGTGTAGCCCATAATTCTAAATATCAATCCTAATTATCCTTTCCACTCATTTAAAATTCTGCTTTTTGCCAGAAAATCAACTAGAAATACAGTCAATAAGTAATACATTCACTACTTCAGTATTTAAGAAAGAAATATTTACTGTGTTCTTTTAATGCTGACTTTTGTGCACACCTTTTCATTACATGAGTTCCCTTTGACTGACTTCATAAGATTAAAAACACAGCACAGGAATTTCCAGCCTTTTGTATTTCCATCCTTTGTTGATTAGATTCTGATTTGTGTAAACCAGACTTAGCACTGTTATGGCTGAGAATGTGGTCCTTTTGTATTCCTTTTGTGCATGCTGCCCTTTAGACCCTGAAGAATTTTTCTGCACTGTTTCATCAGGAAGTTTCCATCTGCCTTTAAAAGAGTTGCTATATTAAAAAAAAAAAAAAAGCTAAGTAGAAGAAGCAGTGGCATTATTAAGAAGCAATAGAAGATTTAGAGATTAAAAAAAAAAAACCTGTGTGGAAGTGCTTCAGATTTAGATTATTTTTCCCAGGAGGTTTAGTTACATTTACTAATAGGATTATATTTTTGCATGGCAGACACATATCAACTTGGCTTCAGCTTTCCACCCTAGAGCCATTGGCTTTTCCCATACTCAAATGGTTAGAGAAGGGAGGAACAGACAAAGAAAAGTAGAAAAGTTATCATTTATCTCTTCAGTCTCTGCGTTTGAGTTGATTGGTTTTGACACTGTATTTCATATTGGTCATTTGTATTCCTAAAAGCATCACAAGAGCCAGTATAAACCCAATTTGCCCTGCAAATATATACATCTGTGTGTGTGTGTGCATATACACACATGCATATCTAAATACTTATGACTGATGAACAGACAGGGTAATGGGGACTAAGACATCGCCAATATCCCTCGGATCCAGAGGTGCTCTAAGCTCTGTCTAAGCACTACAGATGCCCTGGACTGGCAGCACTGGAGCCTCACACTGACTGCTGTGCAAAAGCAAATGCTGAAGCAGTGGCTCTCAGCAGCAGGAAGATCTCGGTAGAAGTTGGCACTCCCTGAAAGCGGCTTTGGGCTGGCTAATGCAAAGAGAAATAAATTTTACTAGTGGAAATAGGAGAGGACAGCAAATATTTTGATTTTATATTGCATCTCTCTTATTGAGGTTACTCTTCAGCAAGAAGCATAAACGATGTCAAAAGCAAACCTTGAAGCTGATGTGCATTTAACAACAATACAGGATGGAGTACTTAGGAAAGGGAATGATGGCCAGGGTTGAAGGTTATCTTCTGCTGCTTGAGGAAAAAAGGGCAAAAAATTATACATGCTTTTAGACACCAGAGCAGAGTAGAAGATTTCCTCTTCCACTGCATAGCTGCAGAGAGAGACAGCCTGTCCCCAGAGCAAGGAAACCCCACAGACTGCCTGACAAAATCCACAGACCATACAAGGCTGAGTCCAGATTCAGGGCCTGATTTTGCCTATTGGGTCACCAAGGAGAGTGGTGCCAAATAGATGACACTGTCATTGTCAGGATCTCTAGCAACACCAATACTGAGACAGCCATATGGTGGAGAAAGCTATCAAGAAATAGCATCACATGTCTAGAAATAGCAAATATGTCCTGTGAAGAAGACACTGAGAAAATATCATTTTTCTCACTAATGAGGCTTAAGTGAGGGTCCCCCAATACTTTCAGTGTATTTTGCAAAAGTAACAAAAGTTCTTCAGTCGTTGGTTACTACCCATTGTAACCAAGGCAGTCAATTCTGAAATGTCAGAGGCTGTAATTACAAATTCCCATTTTCACAATGAGGTTTTAGAGATGAAATTTTATTGCCATTTAGCAAGATTCTTTCATGTAGGAGAGCAAAATGCATAATGTCCACATCTCTGAAATGCATTTTTGCTGCTGGACTTCCTTTGTAAATGCCTCTGTGGCTTTCAATGAGTAGCAAAGGTGGAGAAGAGAGGGAATTAAACACTTTACTGCTCTGAACAGATGAATGAGCAAGAAGTTGTATTTCCAAAGCAGATATTGATCATCTTTATGTACTGAAATCAGACCTATTCAAATGTTCATAAGGACATGAATACTTCCTCTTTTCTCCATAGAAGTCAAGCCCCACCCCAGCCAGGCAGGGTCTGTTTCATACCCCAGGACCCACAACTCCATTCATAGGACAGTGTACGTCAAGGAATGGAGAAAATTGAGCTATTTTCTTATCAGTTAAACTTTGCAGCAGGAATAGCTGGAGATGATCTAGCACAGAATATTTCACACTCTGTTTAAAAGGAGTTTTTTGGAGAACAACTTGACTGAATGAGGCTGACATTCCACCTTGCTGCCTAGGCTTTGACACCAGTCTGGGAGGGATTTTTCAGAGAGATTTGTGCTTGTCAATTTTTTACGTAGTACTTGGTGTGCCAGTGAAGGGAGTGTGCTATTGTTTCACTAAGCCAGTTAATCACCTTTGGCCTTAAAGCAAAAGCTATTGCCCAATTTCAACGTGTGGTTAACAATGTAGATAGGCATGTTTCTCTCTAGATTTTTTAAAAGTCTGACCACCTCATTCTGCTCACTGGTTTTGGTCTGTCAGGGTCATCTACCACATGATGCTGACTTCCACACAGTAATGATAAATTAATTGGAGAAGTATTTCTGTTTGTGAATTTTAAATTTGTTGGCTTGCAGTTTTATAAGGTTGTACTTTAGTTTACTTTTAGCAGCATGAAGGAACATCACATTCAGTCTCATGTGAAATTCTATACACTATAATTTCCCCCCCCCGCCTCCACTTTTTTCTCCTTTCAGGGTTGAGCAGCAGAGAAATATAATTATCTGTGGGCCTAATGAATCCCCAAGGCCATAGAAAACCCATCAAAAAAACTCGGGATGTAAGCTCAACACTGGCAGTGGCCAAGTTGGCCCACATGCCATGGCAATACACTGTGGTTCCTTTTGTGTTTTGCTAGCCAAGTTTTAGCTCCTGAGAAGACATCTTTATTGCAGGCCTAAGGAAAACACTCCTTGCCAGAGGGCAGAGAAACCTGCCAGGTTTTCAGCAGGCTATAAAAGAAGGAAGAGGCTCTGTTTAAAGTTTGGAGGCTCTTCAGTCAGTACAGTACACAAAGAGCAACATACATATTAAGTAGCATGAAATAAATGAGACAGTGGCAGGCTCATTAGATTTTAAAACATGAACTAACTCATCCATTGTGGTCCCTTCATATATGTTACATTGCAGATTCCATTTCTCCACTTTCTTTGGATTCCAAATGGGATATGAAAAACTCCGCTACCTTCTCTGGATCTGCAGCACCTTGCACTTGGCCTTGCTAAACTTCATGAGGAGATTACCATGGGCACACTCCTCCAGCCTGCTGAGTCCCTCTGGATGGCAAGCAAAGCATTGCTTCTCTCTGAATATGAGATCACAAGAAAAGACCTTGCTCCTCCTTCCACCAACTTCTCACCTTTCTGCTGCACTGGAGGGGAGGGAAGGGGCAACACAGGAAGCAGAGACAGCAGCTCTGGTTAGACCCCAGCAGCTCTCACGCTGTCCCTGTAGTGTGTAGAGCCACCTCCTCCCCTCTGCTTCCCAGAAACCAGGGAACCTGAACCACAGCAGTTGTTAAACTAATATCCAACACAAAACTTCAATGATGTGAGTCATACTAAAGTGTAGGGCACATTCTGAGAATCAGATGCTTAACTGGTATGCTTTTATTTGGAACAGGTCTCTAGACTTCCATTACAGTACAGAGGGATCTAGCTGACACATATCTCCATGAATCCTGTTAGGTATCTCAGATTGCCCCTGAACCTCATCTCGTATGTTTGCTGTATTTAATATAGGGTGATAGGCAGCTAGTCCCTATCTCTGGCCTCAGAGCTGAGATCCTCTTCCTTGGGATTCCTTGGGTGTCTCTGCCCTTCTGGGAAGTGCATCCCCTGCACTACACTCAGAGGCAGCACAACAGACTGAGCTGCTGCTTGACAAATGGAGTGAGGGTCACAGCTTCCTCACCCCAGGGCAGGGCCTGATGGCAGCCCAGAAACAGATCACAAACCACAGCACATGGGATATTTTCAGGGAAAGGAAAATCTTATCCTCGTAAAAACATTCTCTGATTCCCTCCAGGGGACTAAATTCCTCTGCTCCACTTTTGCTGCAAGTAGCTGTGCTGTGTAGTTGAGATCTTTACCCCTTTACAGTGAGCTAGAAAATAAGCACATCATCACGGGTTCTTGCTTCCAGGGTCCAGGGTCTTTCCCTGTGTTTGAGAGCCAGGAAGCAGTTTACTTGTGGCATGCAGCAATAAATGCATCTGGTCATTTCCAGCATCCTCTGGTGTGCTTGTCACAGCCACAACGGTATGAATTAAACACCCTTTCCTTGTTTTATTGCCCTTGAGGGGAGGAAAATATTCCTGAAGGCTATGATTTCACAATGGATTGGCTTTACTTCCTCTCAGAGGGGCAGGAGGAGAGGTTGAGTGCAGCCTTCTCATGTGGAACACCTACTTTTTCTCCCCGTTGCCATGGTCACTGAGCCACTGGCTGGTCTGGCACCGAGAGGTGCTCAGTGACACCCAGTACCAGGGCAGCAAGAGAGGGGACTGGGAAGAGAGAGGGGAGGCATCCTTATTTTAATGTTTAATGGCCAGCGTTTTCCGCTGGTGAATTTTCAAAAAATAAGCGACAAAGCGACAACATCTGCATCTGTCAAGACTTAACCACTGCTCTCCAATAACTCAGTTTTGAGGACTGCAAATATTGCAGTACAGGTTGCCAACTACGTATTCAGAAACTGTAATAGGTATACACAGAATACTCATTAATGTAAGTGGTTTTCTCTATCTCAAACTTGTTCTTTTTGTAACACGAGTCCCATGCAGTAATAAACAACATGAATTTCATCATCTCCAGGTCTTTAATCCTATTTCTGTCATGGTCTCAAAATCATGCTGCACTGGCATGAGCGAGAAAAAAAAATTGCTTACAGCTGCAAGAACTTGCAGGGAAATGAGCTCTTTCAAAATAATGAGCTATTAACCCATGGCACTGCTGCAGAGGCATTGCAGTGGTGTCAGCCACTGGTGTGTCAATAAACAACAAGCCAAATTAGAAGCGCATGTGAATTTGTTTCTGTAGATAATTCTTCTTTGATATAAACTGGAACAAGTCTGAGTAGCTGGACGAAAACACAGTTGTGCTGAATTTGGCTCGAAAGAAAGGGAAGCAGAGGCTCTTAATTTAGGTTATCTCCCTAGTTAGCTCTATTCACATGCTTGTTATTTGGGACAGAACTGAGCCTGTTCAATTGATTTCAAGAGATATTTCTGGGGGGGAGTAAAATCCTCTCAGCAGCTGGGAGAGGAGGGCAGAAGGGCAGACTTACGGATCAAAGGCAGCTAGCAGGAAGTTGAGCAGCAGGCTGATGGACTGCTCCACGTTGATCTGGTGGGTGGTCGGCATCCGTTTGTTGAGCTGGTAGAAGATGGTGGAGATCACCGCTTCGAGGCGAGCCACGCTCAGTTCGATGCTGGGGTCCAGGTTGTTCAGGGCGTTCTCCCGCAAGGCTTCTATCACATTCCAGATGTCCACCAGGTGCACTAGGGGACAGGACAGAAAGACTCAGCTGGGAAAACGTGCTCCTGAAAGAAAGTGAGTCACCTCCTCCCACAACCACGTACAACATGCTTCATGAATAATTAAATGAATTAATGTGTTTTCCGCCACCGAATATTGAATCTGGTGGAGGAATGAGCAAATAAAGTTCAAGTCTGTTAATAAGCAAACAATATATTGATATTACTAGTTGTAATGAGTACAACCTCAGCTTGGGAAATCATTCCTCATTGTGTAAGTATTCAAATAAAAGTCTGTATTTTACAGAAATCACTGAAAGGTAAACATACGTGAATTGTTTTTCTGAACCATGCCTTTATGAATCCCCATTCAGAAATTACTCTTAGATATTAATTTGCATAGCAGATGGGCTTTTCAGAAGATCCTATGAATACTAAGTGCTCATCACATACTGATATTTTGAAAATTCTTTTCAGCAATTTGTATGGAAAGCAAAATATTTTACAGAAACAGAATTGTAATTGAGTCAGGGTACATTTAAACAAATAACACATAATGAAGTGATCCAAAAGTCATATTTTATGTCTTCTAAATGTATTTGCCAAATGATTTGTTAAACCTCTTTCTTTGATGAAGTCCTGGTCTAGGCTGAATTTGATGGGGCCTGTTTTTACCTACAAGGACAGCTTAAAGGACAATCTCTGCTCACCCCTCATATTGTACCCAAACACAAATCTTGTTTGCCTAGCACTGTTATTGTGGCAGTATGATTGGCTTGCTGTGGATTGCCATTTCCAGAAGAGATGCACTGTGCCAAAAATAAAAAAACCCCTACAATAATTTAAAAACTGGATTTAGTTCAAACCTGAACTCAAAGGTTCATCCCTTTATCTTAAGTATTACCTTCTGTCCTACTAAAGTGTCAATAAAAAACAAATCAGGAGGCTCAGGGTGCAAATTCTCCTTTTTTTCACCAGAGGAACTACTCCAGTTCTCATTACATAGCATGGTGATACATCTTATGATGTATCAAAAGCCACCTGTATGTGGAAGGAGATCTTTGTTTTGTTAGATAGAGAAACTTAATTATAATCCTCCTCATTATATTTTCACTTGATTGGTTTGCAGGTGCTGTCTCAGACTGCAATGTGACATGATGGTTTGATGGCAGAGAAATGTAAGCTGATAGATGAAATGAGATGCAGTCATTTTATTTAGTCTAGAATTTTGCCCTGTGATTGTGTTTCCCTTCTTTTGCCTTAGGAATAAATAGCCTCCAACACCCCGCTAGCACATGTGTAAGCCCAAAGAGGAAGAGACACCATACAGATGAGAGGTAACAGTAGCAGCAATTACTTTAGGGACTAGACATGTCACTTTTAGAGTTCTTCTTGCTGTTCCCTAGCAAATAACTATGAAAACCTACAAGATACAGTTCCATTGTGACACTGAAGTATTCATTTTATCTTTGTATTAAAAGGGAACTTCTACAGGCAAACTTGTGTGCTGGCAGGTTGCCTTCAAAATGTTATCCTGAATTAAGCTGATGTTTGCACCTCCAGGTTTTAGTAGCAGGGAGCTACAGGGGTGGCTTCTGTGAGAAGCTGCTAGAAGTTTCCCCATGTTTGGCAGAGCCAGTGTCAGCTGGCTCCAGGATGGACCCACTGCTGGCCAAGTCTGCACCATTCAGAAATGGTGGCAATGCCTCTAGGATAACATATCTAGGAAGAATTTAAAAAAAGGGTTTTGCACAGTTGTAATTACTGCCAAAGAATAGCAGGGTGAGAGGAACAGCCCTGTACACACCGAGGTCAGTGGAGAAGGAGGGACAGGAGGTGGCCCAGGCATCAGAGCTGAGATTCCCCTGCAGCCCGTGGTGCAGATCACGGTGAGGCAGCCGTGCCCCTGCAGCCCATGGACATCCAGGGGGATGCAGAGATCCACCTGCAGCCTCTGGAGGAGCCCACACCAGGGCAGGTGCGTGTCTGAGAGGAAGCTGTGAATCTGAGGGAGGCCCATGCTGGAGAAGGGTCTTGGCAGGGATCTGCAAGCCTATGGAGAGGGGAACCCATGATGGAGTAGTGTCTTCATAGGACTTGTGACTCTGTGGGGGACCCATTCTGGAGCAGCCTGTACTTGAAGGACTGCATCTTGTGAAAGAGCGATCCAAGCTGCAGCAGTTTATGGAGAAATGTTGTCCACAGCATGGAGAAGTTCATGGAGAACTGTCTCCTGTGGGAGAAACCCCAGGTCGGACAGGGGAAGCCACAGAAACAGCCCCTAATGAACTGGCCATAATCTCCCTTCTCTGTCTCCCTGTGCCACTGAGGTGGAGGAGGCAGGGCTTGTGAAGGAGGGAGGGTGGGGAAAAGGTGTTTTTAAGGTTTTATTTTACTTCTCATTATCCTTCTCTGATTTTGTTAGTCATAAATTCGATTCATATCTCTAATTAGAATCTGTTTTGCCTGTGATGTTATTTGGAGGGTGATCTCTCTCTGTCCTTATCTCAACCCTTTGTTGTATTTTCTCCCCCTTGACCAGCTGCAGAGGGGAGTGATAGAGATGCTTTGGTGGGTGTCTGGCATCCAACCAGAGTCAACCCACTACAGCTGGGTGGGTGGAGTACACAACCTCTGAACCCTTCTGTTTGTTTTCCGGCTGGTGGAAGAGCAACTTCCCCATAAAAATCTGGCATAGGTCTCAGATCCTTTTAATGCAGCCATTCTCATTCCCACTCAATCAGTTTCCACTGTCACAGAGGTAATCTGGATAAATGGAAGATGAAGGACCTCCAGGAAGACAGCTGGCATGTAATAACTGACCCTTTCTGGGCAGCTTCTCCACATGGCTCAGAGGCCACAGAAGGGAGGAAGACACCAGAAAGCAGCCCAGGTCTGGTCCAGGAGAGAAGGGTTGATGAGCATTCCACCTCACAGGCAGCCAAGGAAAGTACCAGAAATACAGAGCAACATGCCAGAAGATGTAGAACAGGCTGGACCATGCACATGTGTTTTGTGGGGGTATTAAGAGGCAAGGACAGGCAGAAAGCAAAAGGTGAAGAAGGATGTTTCCCTCAAGGCCATGCAGGCTATGGCTGGCCATGGGGGCTGTCTCTGGTCATTTAGACCAAGCAGGTGAAGAAGATGCTTCCACCAGCAGCTTCACCAAGTTGGCTTCTGGCTATGTGTTGAAATCATCAAACATGAACTACAGAAAGATAACAATGTGAGAAATTACCAGGCACAACAAATTGCAAAGAGTAATGCCATATGCAGATGGCTCACCTTGACTTGAAGCCACACTAACAAGAGAGCAATCCAAGAAACAGGACAAATAAATAGTACCAGCACTACTGACCAAGGCAAAAATTACTGGACAATCTTATAATAAATACTAAATAAGTATATAAAATCAGCAACATTAGAGGTGGTAGGAAAAGAATAAACAGGGACAGGCTGTTTATCTGGGACTGCATGAGTATGGTAGCAGAAAACAGTGGAAAAGGGCAGTTTGAAGGGTAACAAATCATGTCATCAGAACTGCTGGGGTACCTTTCAAGCAGCCTGTGCAAGAATTATTTTGACCATACAAGTTCACTTCTGCAGTCATTGGGAACTGCAGTGATGGTGTCCCTAATCTAAAAGGTTACCCAGGGAGGAAGAACCAGACATCCAGACTCCCTAACAGTGAGAATTTCATGCTGTAATTAAACTTTAATTACTGTAGAGTAGTGGTGGAAAATTCTTGAATGTGGAGGAAAAGAGCTGGCACTATGAATAAGGCTGAAACAGGGGTTGGTATCTTTATTCTTCACAAGATTTACTACTGATACTATGAGGCTGTTGGATTTTAATGTAGGATTTTTTGTTTTGTTTTCTACTGGTATTATATTTCTCATAACACAGTCATATCCAGAGTTAGTTTTGATGATGGCCTTGGGAAAGAAAATGTCCAGAGGCTAGCATAGGTGGGACTAGTAACATCAGTATACTAAACACATCTCAGAGAAAATTACTCGTTTTACTGTTAGCTCTAACCTGAAAGCCTCATAAACTCTCTGATGTTCATTGGTATGCCAGAAAGGTAGGGCACAAGACTAAGAAAATGACTTATTGAAAATTACACAGCTGTAAGAGTTCACTACCCACCATGAAATATTAGTCTCAAGGAACTGCTTTGTATTTGGGCTGTAAATAATTTTCCTTGGGCTTTTCTTTTCCTCCAGAAACACTTTGGTTCCACCTGAAGCTGAACAAACAACAATCCTACTGCACTATTTTATTTTGCATTTTATTCATTAATTTTACATATATCTATGAGGCTGGAGAGTAATATTTCCTGGAGGAGGAGATGGAAGATGGATGTGAGCCAGACATTTAAAAAGAACTACTGATTTTGAAAATACCTGCTCAAATGTCTAGCTCAAAATCACAAGGACATTTTGTTAGGCTGCTGTACAGATGAATGAAGTCTCTGACCTTTACTCAAGGCAGTTGTTAGGGACAAGAATCATGCAGCTAAATTAAATGTAAAAAGCTAAGTGTCTGCTGTTGACCAGTGACCAAGGCTCCCTCTCATGTCAGTGAAAGAAAAAAGCACCTTAAAGCATCTGTTGGGAGACAGGTGGGATGAGCAGTGCTTTGAATCTGCCCATATTTCTTCACTGACTACAGACAAAGCCCAAAGCAACATGTTTACATGAGACATGTAACCTCGGAGCTGGTAAAGTTAACTGAGTTGAATCCCACACCTTCCTCCTTAAACATTAAGAAAAGATGTCTTTTCTAGTCTGATTGCTACATGACCTAGAATAGTTCAGGTTTTATATAAAATATGAATAATAAATGCTTCAATCTGTATGAACAGCTACCTGATCCTGTCATAGTCACTACCTTTTACATTGCATCACTTGACCTTGTGCAGATTACATTCAGGTGTAGTGCCCCACTGATCACCTCAAATTCTATTATTTTAAAGGTTACTCACACAGTAAGCAAACTTTTACGTATTTTATCACGCTGCCAAGTCAAGCTGTCAGTATTGGCAAAAGGGAAGTAAAACACAGGACTCTGCAAACTCCACTCATTTGTACTAATAGAAATGGATGCCTATAGCTAATGTAGTATCTGTATTCTGTTCAATGTAATAACAGAATGTCAACCTTGCAAACTAACTATAAGCTAACATTCCTCATCTTCTCTTCTACCCATTTTCCATAATACCTGCTATGTTCATCTATATATTTATCCATCCCTGAGACTGTTTTAATCTCACTGAAGAAAGCATATCTCCTTACTTTGTTTGCACAACACATAGTGCAATGAACCCCAAGTCTGCTTTCTACATGCTACATGATGCTAACAAGAAGGGTTTGCAGAGTAACAAAGCAGCATATAAATGCAGGAGAGCTTTCTCTCTTCTAAAATCTCAATCTCTCAAGAGACTAAAACTCACAAATTTTGTTTTTAACTTCTAATTGCTGTTGTTGCTTTTGTTGCCTTGCCCACGTTTCCCACTGAAAAGCGAATTATGCCTCAGCATGTGAAAGATGCCCCTTTGGAAACAGATTTGGAAAACTAGAGAAATCTGTCAGTTGTTCCTTCAGTGCCAGCAGATGATTACTATGCAGTAGGAGTAAAAGCTGCTTGTATCTAGTGCCTGTGTGGTGTAAGGTTATCAAAAATCATGAAGCCCAGCCAACATTCATGGACCCTTCAGAAAGGCCTCACACTCTGTAAACAGCACAGCTGCCCAGGTGTACATCTCACTCATTCGCCTGATGTCTGAAAAAAAAAAAAGTAGAGAATCTCAATAAGCAATTGCTGAACTATGTTTCCCTTTAGATTTTCTGTTAAGTGATCTCTGAAGTCACAGCTAAGCTAAAGCTCTGCGTTATTACATCTTCTATGGCAAACAGTCTGCTAATTTAACTCCTATGACATTATGTAATATTTAAACAGCATCAGAGAAGGCTTCATATTTGAGCATGCTCAGTAACAGACAGTGATTAGTGAATTTAAATAAAGTTCAGGGTCCGGATAGAAGTGGGACAACACAGATGAGGAGCATTCCAGATGGCTGCCATTCACTCCACAGCAATCACTACCAAAAAAGGCACTCTTTGAGGAGACCCGGACTGAACTGCAGAGAATTAAGATTAATGCATGAAAATACACTCCAAACTGCAAATGTTATTTCCTTCAGTGGACTCCTTCAGCTGTTAAAGCAACATTTGGAGAGTGCCTGTTGCCAGTGCACTGAGACAGAACTGATCAGTCTCTCCCTGCAGGATGCAAGGGGGATGAAGATGGCTGGCTCAGTTTGAAAGGAGTTTTGTATTTCCCTCAAACTAAAAAGTTTTCAGATACCTTCAAGTTTTACATCCTGCTCTTCTGCCTTTACCTGTGTTCAGAATATCTTTTCCTTTTACTTGTTACTACTTTTTATAATGGAAGTGAGCAATTAGTAGTTACAGTGCAGAATTCCATCACCTACAACTCTGTCAACAGGTCAATTTGTGGAAGAGATGTATCCTGGATACATTTAGAGAAAACACAATTTAGCAATTTTATGTTGCTTATTATACACACATATGTCAGTTTTGCTGATCCTGATCCTCCATCTTTTTATCAGGCATTTTCCAGGCTCTTCACTCTTCATGTTCAAAAAACCAATGTATTTTTAATTTATTGTAACTAGTAACTTTAATTTATTTGCAGTAAGTAATTTTCTGTTTGGGAGATTCAGTATCTTAGTAGGCCAAATGAGAGAGAAGAGATGGACTACATTCCTTTTTTTTTTTAACTCCAAGCTAAGAAATTAATATTTACTTATGCAGTGAAATATGAATTTTTCTCTCCATCATGCAGTTTATAATTATGGAAAGGCTCTGAGATATAGATAATCTTGGCTATATCACTAATCTCAAAGGAGGCAGATTACTTCAAACATCAGCTGTCAAGAAATGATGTTGCCCCAAGCAAACATGAAAAAGAAAAAACTGTAGAAAAGCTTATCTTCTGAGTAGTAAAAGAAAAAATAAAAAATTTAAAACAGTCTGTGGGCTTAAGCTTTGTGCTTAAGATTTCTTACCATTAAATGGATCTAATTATACAAAAATCCTCATCTGCTCTATTTATTTTTTTTTTATTACACCCTAACCATGAGCTTTACAAAGTTATCTCTCCATTTATTACTAAATGAACATGGAAGAGGAGACTACATTTAATCAAATACAGGAAGTGACTAAATCAGGGCTTTAACAATCAATTCAAATTTATTTAACATACAGTAGGTCTAAGGAAATATAGGTTAAACATGTCCAAGTGATAGTTATGACCAAAATTCTCCTTGATATATTTCCCTTTGTTGGTGAACACAAGAAAAAACTTTTAAAGAAATATTAGTTCAAATTATTTCCAAAATTTTACTATACATTTCATGAAGATTTTAGTCCAGCAAAGCTCTTACACACATGCTTGAGTTTAAGCATACTTGTACTGTCATTTGAAATCAATGGCACTTGACTGTATGTCAGGTATTTCAGGTGGATTTCACTAAAAGGGAAAGATTTATGCTTCCTTGTCTAAAAATCCTCAAAGTATTATAAAATACGTTAGATGATTCTTCTTTTTTTTCATTAGAATCTACGAACCCATCACAAATTAGGGTACTGGAGTCATTTGTCATCGTCATTCCTAGGAAGCCCATGGAAGTTACTCACATTTTCTGTTTGCATCCCTCTCTCCTGCTGCCAAGCAGGTAACAGAGGACTGACTGAGGCATGTTTTTCCTTGAAACTACACCTGCTGGTGGCCAAGCTGCCCCTCAAATCAGTCAGCTGTAGGGTGATCACTGAAAGCTTTACCTGCCCATCCCAACACTATGCAGATCAAACTGCCAGCAATGAAGGCTTGCAGTTTTTTACACTCTCTGGATACCAAAATACATGAAAAAGAAAGTGTACCAGGGTGTTGGCACTCCTCAGGGCTAAAATAAGGTACTCCTTGGTAGGGTACATCTTGTGGCAGCTGTCACTCTACACAGCCTGGCACACCCAGACTACTCATGGTGCAAATATCTGATATTAAGAAGAAACTCCTCACTGTGAGGGTGGGAAAGCACTGGAACACGTTACCCAGAGGAGTTGTGGATGACCCATCCCTGGAAGTGTTCAAGGCCAGGATGGGGATGGATCATCTCCATGGATGGGGATTTGAGAAACCCGGTCTAGAGGAAGGCATCTCTGCCCATGGAAGGGCTTAGAACTAGGTGATCTCCAAGGTCCCTTTCAACCCAAGACATTTTATAATTCTATGATCCAATGCAAGGCAGTAGAGACCATGGAGCCACACTCATCTCAGGGATGGGACAGTGAAAGGACTGAAGGAAACAGGCACAAATTAAAATACAGGAAAGCCTTTAAACATAAGAAAAAGATTTTTCCTTTGAGGATTTTTAAACAGTGTGATATTACCCACAAAGACTGCGGTGTCTCCCCTTGAAAATAACCAAACCTGAACAGGACAAAATCCTGAGCAATCTGCTGCAGCTGGCCCTGTTCTCTCTAAAAGTCCCTGCCAACTTCATTGATTCTGTGATGTCCCTATTTGATCATGAACCTACACTGCATAACCACTAGTAAGGAGTGGTTACTTACTCCTTACTAGTAAGGAGTCAGTGGTACCTCACTGACTTTTCTATAAAATTATTAATCAAGTAAGCTGTGCTTCAACGATGCCTTAAGTTTTAGCTTTTATATTTTTTAGATCCTGTGCTGTTTTGATGAGCAGCTTTAAGTTTCATATTAAATGCTACTGAGTTCTCTTCACAGAGTAGATAGACAAAACAATTCCTTCTCTAGCTTGATACCAAGGACAACCTTCAAGCCCAAACTGAAAACAGTGGTGAAGTGAGAAGAAAAAACAAGAAAGATGGAGCTTCATAACCTGAAGCTATGGTTGGACAATTGATTCCAATATGCTAATGGACCAGAACTTATAAAAGTGTGAGACCTCATAATCAAGCGTCCATTTTGTGACCATTTTGGGGCACCTGGGGTGTGGTCCAGCTGGACTCTTGTGTGGCCCAGGTGTAGCCATTGAAGCTTTTTAATAAATATCTACTTTTTCCTCTTGCTCTGTCTAGTCTCTGTTCCAGGTCAGCCTCCAGAAGGCAACACCAAGGTCCTTCTCTAACACATGTAATAAATAAAAAACCACAGAACCTACCCTGAGGCCGATCGAATATTTGAGAAAGAGTCCTCCACATCCTCAAGAGGTTTTGTGTGAGGTGTACTCAGGTATTCCCTTTAGCTTTCCCTTGAAGTCTGAGGCATTTCAGAGGGAGGCCATGGTTCCACTGAATCCCCTGTCAGCTTCAGGCATTTCTCCTCCTCCTCCCCACCTTTCTGCCTGTGCTGTGAGACTGCTCAGGTGTGTGGTATGCACTGGCTCAGCAGGAAGCTGGAATAAGGCTATCCACTCCTACCTGCCCATCCCAGGGGTGAGGAGGAGTGGCTGGGTTAGGAACCAATCATTTAGACCAGCCAACAGAAGCAGCTTTTTCCTGACCCAGGGTGCATGCAGGGCAAGTCAGCTGCATTTGGGACTCATTGGATTCACGCAGATCACTTGTCCCAGGGATGCCACGTGGGACAAGCGATGTCCCAGCCTTCAGGAGCTGGGCTGTCTGTGCATTGCCAGCCTGCTGCCACTGCATGCATAGAAGACATTCCTGAGTGAGTGACAAACCTGGCTGCTGGTTGTTTGGGAATCTGCAGGACGCAGTGTGAACAACTGAGGCACCGAAAATTTAGGGAAAGTTTTAAAGGTTCCCCTGTCTGCCTACTTGGGCTGGCATCCTATGCTCTACCTATGCTGTGCCCAGAACGTAAAATGAGTTATTCTAAAACCTCCTGGGATTCTAATCACTGCAGAACTTTGATCAAGTGTTGATCAAATGATAATGAGGAATATCATTAGGCTAACATAATACACTGAATACACTGAAATGTGGTCTCTTCACTTTTAATATAGTATCTGACAAATCCGCCAAGGTGTACAAGTGTGTAAAGATCTCCAGTAAAATTTTTCTTTTAAACAGTAATTTAATTTACAATACAAGCTCCTTTTTCCCCTGCTGTCAATTCCTGACCATCTCGTCTTACCTATATTTAACCTAAGACTGAAGGGCTCTCAGTAGGTGGCAAAAGCCATCAGTCTCTCCGAGGAGCAGCACTAATGACAGCCAATTCTGCAAGAGGGAACAGTGGGTGATCCACCCTGAGTGCTGGGCTGGGAAACTGTTGTCATCTACTTGTCACCCAGATGCTGGCAGAGTGTTTCTCTTTTTTTAAAACGTACTTTGAAATCATTTATTTGAAATGATGAACAAAGTATGACATATAAAAAATGGAAAAATGAAAAAATTTAACTCTAAGCTTCTTAGTATTTTGATGACAACTAGGAAGAATCAAAACTATGCCCTGTTGCTAAGAAGTCAACAACAATGGCTTAAATCCATTGATTACACATAATTTTCTTATTTTAAGAGTTAAACATATTCATGAATTAAAGACCAAGGTGCAAACAGCAGACCTATTGCTGCATGTATTCCATAATCAGAGACTTTCTAGCCACTCCAAGACAACGGTATTTCTAGACTGTGTGTCTCTATTATTCTTGTGATCCCACTACAGAACTATTCTAATGAGAAAGGCTTTATTTCAAGCACTGTGTGATCAGGCCTCAGCCTGACTTATTAGTTCCTACAAAAAGGGTTTTGCAAGTGTCAGCTTTCAAATAGCCAAATAACTCATGAGATACTTATGATATGTATACAACAGCTGTCTCATTTCTCTAACAAAAGGTCAGCTTGCCTCACATTTGAGTTCTCAGGTCATTTGTAAAATACAGATCTGGTGAAAGTGACAGTGAATACAGCAACTGAATCACAGAGACTTCCGAAAAATGCCTGCAGAGCAGAATGAGAAGCCACGCGTGAGCCCTCCTGGTGGGGAGATTAAAGTGGAGGCTCCGGAAAGCCCGGACACAGGAGGAGGGAGCCCCACGGTGCGAGGCTGGCTGCGCTCAGACAGCGTGCAAGAACGCCGGGCATCCCGGCGGAGATCTGCGGGACACGCTGCTCCCGCTCCGGCCGTCCTGGCCACAGGATGGCACTCCTGGGTGTGTTTTAAATGCAGCCAAACTCGCTCCAACATCTTAACTCTCTCCTGGCAGAGCGTCAGGCAGGACAGCGTGATGCCCCCGCAGCGCTGTCCCCCCAGAATGGCCCTGTCTCCGCGCTCAGTGGAACCCAGCCGAGGTGCGATACCTTCAGCTGCGAGCGTGTCCTGGGCGGGCGGCCACGACAGGCAAACAGCGCCGAACCCGCGGCGCAAAAGGCAGAACGCCTTCGTGTTGGATGCCCTTATTACAGCGATAACATCTTCTCCAGCAGTATGTGTCTTCAAATGCCAAGTCTGACCTATACCACATCTTTCTTTCATCAATAATTTCCTTTTTCCCTCTGATACAATCCCTGCCAGCTCCATCCATCCTCCCCTAAAACACTCCCCATGCCACAGGAGGACTACAGCTTGCTTGGCACTGTTACCAGCCAAAAGCAACCATAGCGTGAATGCAAATGTTAACAAATTGGGTTATTTACGTTTTTCATTAATTTTGAAGCAGTGCACATTACCAGCTTAAGGATACAGGGTGTTATCCCCAATCTCATATTAACTGCTGTTTCCTTTAAAAAATAGCTTGTGATGATAAGGGAAAATGTGATTTAACAGTTCTTTACAAGAATTTATTACCTAATAGCTATAGAAAACAAGTTGAGATTACATTATCAACCTTTAAGGTTCAGTCACATCACAAAGGTCAATGAAAAAGAATGAGCACCTATTATACATTTAGAACTGCATGAAAACAAAATCCCTCCTTGGCATATATCCTGTTTTTCAGAGTGTGATCCATGGTCACTTTGTTTTCTGTAGTATTATTTTAAAAAATCATTTAGGGTTGACCAGACTGTGAAGAGAAACACAAGGTACAGAATACTAATGAAAGATGAATTGTGCATTTCCTTGAATATAAAAGATATGGTATTTTACATATATGCTGATTCTTAACCTGATTCTTATTCTATTAAATATTTTCTTATGTAATGTAGACTGAATTTGACCCATAACATTTTCATCTATTAAAAATAATTAGAGAAATTCTTAAGCCAAATGTAATGCTTGGGTAAACAGTCTGCTACTACAACTGCATTCTTCATCCCCAGAGCAGAGGAGACATACTAAAGACTATTAGCATATGCTTCTCTCTTCTGAAGAGTTTGATTCAGTCCAGAGGGTTCCTGGGACAAAATTCCAGTGCCAACTTAAGCTGTTGAGAGTGAGAACACTGCTATGAAGCAGGACATTCATGTGACACACAGGACTTTGGTGGAAATGCATCTTATGCCTCAAAAGTCATCAGGACAGTCCAGACTGATCTTATGTAACCTTTTGCTGAGATTGGTAATCAAGTGGCTAATTACCGCCATAAGTTCCAGCTTTCATAGGTATTTAATCATGTATTATATTTGAAAACAATGCAATTTATTTGCCCTAAAATCTTCTGGAATATGAGCTATAATCATCTTGGAGAGAGGGAAAGACGGATCCTGGTATCTGGAATATCCATTTTTGGGGTATCCATTTCATTTGAATAGGAAGCCTCTTATGCAGAAAACTATCCAGAGTATTTGACTAAACTCTGTGTTCACACAATCTGTCCAGATTTGCTCTCCTGACATTACTCTCATTTAAAGCAATGTTTACTGCTGGAGTGGGAGAGTGTTCCACTTCCCCAGCTGATTCCCTCAGTAACCAGGACCATGCTCTAAAACTTTACATCTCTTGAGGAAATAAGGACTAGGCCAAGGAGAAAAGCTGCAGTTGATACAAACACAGCTGAACAATCAGCAACACTGAGAAAGCCAACGAGACTGCAGAATGTGTAATGGCAGATAAATGAGATTTAGGTGAAGTTTTGCACATCAATCCTTCCCCGTGTGTGACAGAAGCTCTTTAATGATGTTGTCAGGGCCCCTAGATGGAGTAAGAGTCTCGATGTACATGGCCACTTATCTGTCATCCTTTATTTTACACACGTAGTCCTTAAAGACATCCTGCAAATCCAAGACAAAATAAAGAGTTTCAAGGCAAAATAGAGATGAATGAACTGTGGAAAATTAAACTTGGGGAAGAGCAGGACCTTTACAAGAGATGCAGTATGATACTAGTGTCGACTTCATTTATCAGAAATTGAGTTCAACCTCCTCAAACAATACACACTGAGAGACTGATTCATTCTTTCCTTTGTGCCATAGTGATGTCAATGAGTTCAAAAGAGTTACTTTCAATTTACTCCCTGTCAGGAAAGGAGACATCCATCTATCCATCCACATGGACCAAAGAAAAGGCTGAGCAGGCAGAGAACTTCTGAGGAATTACCCTACACTCTTCTCGGTTAAAGGGCCAAACACCCTGCTAGAAAACCTCTGCAGCCAAAAATAATATCACAGATACAACTCAGTCTGAATTCAGCCTTGATTCAGCACAAGGAAAATGGCCTCTGTAAAGCCATTGTATATCACAAACATTAATGCCAGGAAACAAAATGCTCATTGTATAGAGATCCAGAACTGTATTAATAACAATACCCACTGAGGACATTATATTGTGCAGGCTCTTCACACTTATAAAAGCAGGAAATTACTTTTATAGCCAACATCTTCTGTTTTCACAATTTGCCCTAGCATACTAGATACTTGCTACATAAAATCTTTGACTAAGACTTAATGAAAATAAAACTAGACGCAGTATAATATGATATAATGCTTCTCTCTGAATATTCTGGGTGTTATGAAGTTGATCTACATTGATAGAGTTACACAAACTTCTGATGTAACTGAAAACAAATGAGCATGCAAAAAAACACTCTTTGAGAATTACAGGAGGAAAGAATTATAATAAAAATGACATCAGGTCCCACATTCTGACTTTTGTTCTGGGGACTGTTTGCTGCCTTCACCTTGAAGAACCCCAAAATCGCTGAGAACTTTCACCACTGGCTGTGGCTGGCTCCACA
The DNA here is from genome assembly GCA_013397295.1 of Polioptila caerulea. NCBI lineage: Eukaryota > Metazoa > Chordata > Aves > Passeriformes > Certhiidae > Polioptila > Polioptila caerulea. The sequence continues at coordinate 173,490 of VYXF01007739.1, forward strand.
GTGGGCTGGTTCCACAGTGGACTAATTTGTAAAAGTTACTGGAGACAGGAATGAGGAATGGCTGGAGACAGATCAGACTTTCTGTGTCAGGTTGTGATGGACACCACTGTTCAGGCAGGAAGATGGTGCAGACTGTGTGGTTAAGGCTGAGGAAAGCTGTGTAGTGCCTATTCTTCTCCTGAGCTGACTGATGGCTTAAAAACCAGGACAGGGTAAAAATTCCCAACTTGGCAGATGCAATGGAGAAGGAGTTCAAAACATGGGGAGGAATTTATTTACTGGAAGGGTTGTTAAGCATTGGAACAGGCCCAGGGAGTCAGTTGGTGGAGTCACTAATGCTGGGAGTGTTTAAGAAATGCCTGGATGTGGTACTAAGTGCTTTGGTGTAGTTGACAAGATGGTGGCGGGTCAAAGGTTGGCCTTGATGATCTTGGGGGTCTTATCCAACCTAAGTAATTCTATGATTCTGTGAAATCTATGCTACAACATACATACTGGGCAAAATAGTCCAGCTTATCCTGTCAAGGATAATCTGCAAGTACATAAAAACTGTCCCTTAGTCTCTACAGAAAACATGTATGTACGGACTGAGCTCATGTATGACTCCTCAAGAAAAATTGCTTTGAGTCCAGAATGGAGACACAGGGCTTCAAGATGAAGGTCTTCAGGAACAAAGGACCACGATCACCAAACTCACTGATAACTGCTCCAAAGATGACTTGTTACTTCTTTTCCCCCTTGCCACATAAACAGGATGTCATAAAGAAAAAACCCTGAGAGAATGACCCATATGTGACAGGCATTAAGTCACACTGCTTAATGCACTCTGACACATTATGGAGGTGCTCATGTGACATCAGGGCAGACCCAGAAAAAGACCCAAACAAGACAGATTAGAACAGCCCAAGGAAAGGGAACAAAGGCTCAAGTGTAAGAGAGGGTTTGCCTGAAAAAAGGTTCTTGGAACCAAGAGAATAACAGGAAAAGAGAGAGCAGACAAGGGAAAGAGGGTTGCAGAGAAGTCAGAGATAAAGCAAATGCCACAGATAATGACATGAAGCTGAAGAAGGGACAGGGAAATAGTGAAGGAGACTTAAAAACACAGCTACAGATTGAGGGGAAAAAAAATGAGGGTGAAAGAAGAAAAAACTCTCATGCAAAGAATCAGAAGATACAGTGGTTCTGTGATCACCAAGGTATTGGTTTGTTTCCATTAAACAGTAGGTCTATATACATTTTGCAATTTTTATACTGTCTACAAGATTATAAAGATAATATAACAATAAAAACAATAATATAATAATAATAATGTTGATAATAATAATGATGATAATAAAAACAGTAATAATTTTTCTTTTGTTTGAAGTATTTATTAAGAGGACCAATGAGAAACAGGATACAAAAAACTTTCTGGCTTGGAGAGACTAAGCCAGAGGCTGCCAGACAAAGGTGAGTGATGCCTATTACCAGCAGCAGATGTTCAGAGACATGAGTGGGGAACAGAACAGACTGTCCAACCTTACACGTTCATCAGGAAAGCCATCAGAAATAGCACAGTGAATGGCAGTCTTCACAGAGTTCAGGAAGTCAGTAAGAAGAGATTTTCAGCCATGATCCAGTTACAAAAGCTGTCTACACTGAGGCAGAGCTGTGCCACCTGTGTAGCAGAGGGCAGCACGTAGGTATATTTGTGACGTGACCTAGGCCACGTGTCTGTCAACTTCTGACTTAAAGAAAGCCAAATCAGTAATTTTCCTCTTTAAAGGACAAAATATATTAGCAGACAATCTTCTGCAACTTGGGTTTTCAACAGGAGCCACTTCGGATCATGGGTATGTTTGAAAAATCAATCTCTAAGCAACTGAAAATGTAAGAGTTTTAAGGTAGATATCATTGTTTCACTCCTTCTGACATCAAAATTAATTCCAAATATCCTCTAATAGTTCTTGTCTCAGTCTTGGATGAGACAGACTTGCAGTGGCAGCCTTTAAGAGCAAATACTCAGGGATATCTGAGATAACACAACCCTCTTATATAACAAGAGTACACTACATGCTAACATTGAAGAAAAGGCTGAACAGCAGTCCCTCAACGAACATGCCAAATATACAGGTTATATGCCAGCTCTCTAACAGCTATTATGATTGTCAAGCATATTAATAAACTTTTACAGTTGAAAGGAAAAGAAAATCTGAACCTATTTTCAGGATATTGTGCTCTGAGCGAACACTTACAGACTAAGGATTTGTCTGCGGGGAATATGCTAAATCAAGCCCTTTTGAACTTTTGATTAAATAATTGATGCATAATGCAGAATGTATAATATATGCATCCTTTTTCCATAGTTGCCTGGAAACCCATATGGAACAGTACTAGCAATTCCAGAAGCATTTAGTCTCCAAGTCGTTGGTGAAGACAAAGTAACAAAAAAGTTTTTAAAATCATTAACTCATCTCTCTTCCCATTCTTCAAATACTGCAGGATACCAGAATTAGTAACTTACACAATGGTATCATGACTCTTGTAATATAGAGGGCTTTTTTTTTAAAGCTGTATCTCTTGGAGTCATGTGAATAATGTCACTCACTGTAAGGGAACTTGTAAGACTTGGCTTTCATTAAAATAGAAAACAAAGAACACAACTAATATTTCTAGCCTCTACCTTTATGTGATAGTAATAAGCAGATCATAGAATAACAAGGTGGTCAACAATGAAGAACAAAAATAAGAATGCAAAATGGTGATTTTCTTTCCAAATTATAGGATTTTAAGAAAATCTCATAAAAGACTGATCACTCAGGGTTTAAAAGAATATGAGAATCCCATGATCACAAATTCAAGAGGCAGATTGCTTCAAATTGCAGCCAAGCAGACCTTTTGCACTTCTCAAGTAGGCAACACTGCTTGTCATTCAGTTTGATTGCTCTGTGACCCAGCCTGAAACTATCTTCCGCTTTATTGCTTCCAAGATGAAATGAAAAACAGGATAAAACCCAACAATGAGAACAGAGCACTAACCATGGAAACTACAGTGATGAAGGATTAAATTATTTTATCTAAATAATTCTCTAATCATCATAATTTGGTGGCTCTGTTTCTGATGGTAGGTTTCCTGAGTAAAAGAAAAAGAAAGGCAAGTATAAAATTCCATGGGCTATACAGCTCTTGGGATGTAAAAGGCTGGATAGTGACAGTGAATACCTCCTGCCATGGCAGGGATCTTCAGGGGATTCTTGCACCTTTGCACATTTGTTGTGCACTCTGTTTCACATTTGAGAAAATCAATACTCACTGAGTCAAAGGACAAATGTCTTTATACTACACTGGCAAGAAGTCTCATTTGAGTAAAGAGAAGCAGTTACATGGTCCTAAATCAACCAACATGGAAAGATGAAAGATCTGGTGGTTCAACATCAACAGGACAGACTGGAACTCTTTTGGATGTGTTAGATCAGCACAGATTTTCTCACACAGAAGAAGAAAGTTGAACCAGGATGTCCTGTTAACTTCCTCAGCCACTGGATAACACAAAGGTCACAGCATCATTTCTAGTGTGGAATCAAGACTTGCTTATCCTTTCCTTTTACTACAAGCACCAGATATTGTGACTTTTCATTTTGTGGTGAATGGCATGTTGAATGGGATGGGATAAAATTATATATTAAGTGTCAGCCCAGCATAAAAAAAAAAATACAGTCAAAGCCTTAACCCTAGCAATTTTATTTAGGTTAAATCAAGTAATTTTTAAAAAATTGCTTGCTGTGATGAGGGAGGCCAGTTGCTCATACAGGCTGATCTCACTGTTTCGCACCCAGATTGTCAGTTTCTAGGATAAACCCATTTTCAGCAGCTTGCTGTAGCATTACAGGAGGTCTAAGAGTACAGACAGAAAAGAGCTTTAAGAAAAGCATCTAAAAATAATGTATTTACAATAACTGTCACTCATTTTCACTAGGAAATTATTACATTTCAGGAGAGGAGAAATTATCCTAACTTCAAACAAATGTAAAAAGGCAGATCAGATCAGGCAAGCACCCAAAAGAATGTATGGAGATGAAGATGACCTGCCTACATGCCTCAGCTGTGACTACACAAGACCAGAGGAAGTAAAACAAAGAGCAGGTGGAGGTGGAAGAGACTGCCTTGGACATACATCAGGTTTCCATCACAGTCATGGTAGCTGTGCTCCCAATGTGGAAACTGCTGTACTACAACCTGGATAGGCTGAAAGAATTTTAAAAAAAATTAAAAATCACTCACACTGAACAATATTAAAGGGAGAAACAAAGACATCAACACCCTAAGGTGGTGAGATTAAACTGCCAGAAAAACAAGCTCCCATTTTGTATAATTAACCCATGTTACCATCACCAGCACAAGTTTTGATTCATACTTTCAACTGTCAATGATTTATTCTGATCTAGGGAAATCAGCAAAGTCTGCTTTTGCAGTCACAGTCACAGAATGATCTCATAACACAATTAGGATAGTTCATCAAGGACAGCAGTAGTTTTCCAGCCATACAGTTATGTATTAATGAGTGATATTTAATCGTATAATGGTTTTGATTAGGATATGTTGTTACGTCCTATTGCTGGTTGTCACCATACCCCAGAGGGAATTTGCATGTGAACATGGTACTTCATCTCAGCATGTTAATAAATTCACTGAGAAAAAAGTATTAAAATAAATCAATGGAACAATGATCACTGGGGATAATTATAAATTGTGGGGTTTGGTGGTTTCAGATACTGGTGAACGTTGAGAGATAGGTCTAACTGCTGTCACTGGTCTTTCATCCTTGTCTTAGGAAAGCCTAAGATGCTTCTAGGCCTGGATGCCATGGATAAACAGCAGAAAATCAGCCTGCCAAGATGGCAGTTTCTTGGCAGTAAGGGGCACTGAGCAGGAGTTATGTTTGCTGAGAATGCACTCAGGTGCTCCAAAACCTGCTCCAATGAACAGCAGCGAAGTAAAGGACCAATCCCTCCTGTTTGACTTGGTGAAACCAACATTGGTTCATAGGGTGTGCAAGCTCTGTGACTGTTCCAGAGCTCATGGTGCTCACCTGTAGTTTTTCCATCTCCCTCCTTGATTCTTGCACTGTGCACTACCTCAGATGACCTCTAAAGCCCATTTAGCAAACCTATATGATAAAGTCAGCTATTCTCATTTGGTATATTTTGTACAGCACCGATTGGGATAAACACAGAGCATGTTTGACCAGGTTTCTGTACCTGCTTCCTAGTTGTTTTTATTACCCCAAGTAATGAAATTTAACCTTAAATGTTTAGGATGCTGCTATTTCCAAGACTATATCCAACACCATTCATCAGTAAAGTGGACACAGTCAGCTCACACACTCCTGGCTTTACATTCTGGGATTTCAAGATGACATAATCACCAGCAATGTGTTCTCCAAGGTCCATCTGTCCACAACTCTCCGCATTCATTTGGAATTATTCATGCTCAAATCTCAATATCTTCTCAAGACTTTAGTACTTATTTTCTTTTTTTTTTTTTTTCCCAGAAAAGGCATCTATGTCCTGTGCTGGTATTTATAATTAAGGGAAGACTATTGCTATTGCAACAGGTCTACTGCTACAAGAATTCTGCAAAGCAATCAGCAAGTAGTCTGCAATTATCTCTTTCTATACCCACCACATCCTCAAAAGTACCTACATTACCTACAGAGTTTCTGTTTTCATTATTTCCACTTTTAGAAATTGTCAGCAGAAATAAAAAGCATAAAATTACTTTATATTCATGGTGAATTAACAAGGTTTCCCAGCTTTTAGGTTCCTACATTCAGAATTTTGCATGTCTCCTGCTTTTGGGATTTTTGTCACATATTGCATCCCACATTTGGGCACTTAGCAGATTCAGAGGTGTGGCAACAATAATTTGTAAACGTTATTATTATTTATTTGCAGTATTAACTTAGGTAAAGAGGAATGCTTAAATTTGCAGGAATTTTTCTTTGAAAGATAACATCGGAGATTTTTCATATTTATCTACTTTTTAAAGAGTCCTTAAGAAGAATATCTTGCTTTCTGAAGAACAAGGCTGGACTGGATTAAATTCCATCCTATTTGACAAATAATGGCAATGACTGATGATGATTTTTCACACTTTGATAATTGTCTTTAACCTATTACTTTAAAATGGTCAGAGACATTTTAAAAAAAGAAATACTTTCCATACACAGAGTATTCTCCCAATGTTTTATAGAATTATCAGAAAGACATATATTTTCAGTTTTGAAGACTGTTGGCTAAATATCTGCAAAGAAGTCTTCTTATGAAAATAAAATAATTTCACAAAGCAAATCATTTGATCAACAATGGTAGTACCCAAAGTACAACATACATAGTGATATTCTGGTAAAACATGGTAAACTGTCATGTTGCAAGCAATATTTTCCCAGATAATTTAACTAGTTTCAGGAGAAACTCTGCAAGAGAGAATGGCTCTCAGAATATGATTTTTGCCCATTGCACACTGCCTACCTTGCCAGTAAAATCCAGCCTGCTGCTGAAGGTTTCAGCAAAAAATTGCTTTTGTACTGAGAGATGAATTCACAAAGGGAGGCCAGGAGATGAACCTGTGTCTGTGTCTGCATTAAAGGCAGCAGAAACAAACAGTGCACTGTGTGTGATAAGTGTAGCTGCCTGTTAAATGATATCCCATGACTGCCTATGCTAATGGGCACCTCTGGGTAAAAAAGATAGTGCTAATAAAGCCTCTGCTCTGCTTTCCTTGGAACAAACACTTCTGGCACTCAAAGCAGCTCTCTGCTTCCATCCTCATACACCTTCAGCCTGTAGCCAAGAGCAGGTCTCTGCAATTTATTAAATTAGCTCTTTAAAAGAACCCCTCAAATGCAGTCTTTCCAAGCCTTTTTCCCTAGTAAGTCTGGGCCGGTGTGGGAGGGCAGGGCAGAAGAGCACAGCTGAAAGAAGACAAGGATGGCTTGAGTGACAGGAGGTGCTATGCCCTGGGAGTAGAGCAGAACCGTCTTTTGAGCTTTTTCTTGTTATATTCTACCCTAAATGAAGCAGCTCAGATGCAGCAGAAAGGTTTTTTTTTTCCCATGACCCCTTTTTCTTTTTTGTCTCATTACTGTTGGGTGGTGCATAAGGACAATTTCCATAGGAGGAAAAAAAACCCCAAAACAGTAGCTGACATGAGCCAGAGGTCTGATATTAACCATTCAAAGGCCAGTGCTCAGTTCAGTGGCTCGATGTTTAGCAGCTCTTTCTTGGACAACCATTGCTTGAATAAGCAATGTCAGGGGAATGAATGACTTAATGATTTCCCATTGATAAGAGAAACCCATCTGGGAGAGGAACACTCTACTCCAAACAACAAGAAGAAAACTGTATTTGATGGTGAAAGGACACACACAATCCAGTCTGTTCCAGAGCAGCAAGCATTATTCCTCAAGTTGCACAAAACCTAATACTTAGGATGACATTTTAAGATTCTCTCTCTTTTTTTTTTTTTTCTTCCCTTAAGAAGAGATTGATACAGTATAAATCTTTAAACAATCTTTAAACAAGATCAGCAAATTAGTCCTCCTAGGTTATCAAAGGAGACCAGAAGCTAAGTCCTGTCCAACAGCAACTTGGCATAAGCTGGCAAACTGCAGGGCACCTGCACTAATTCTCTAGGAAGAGAACCAACAGTTCCACAAAAGCAGATTGCAGTTGATAAATAAGAGACACAAAATTAAAATTAACAACCAGTATATTTTCAGCCAGCCAGACACTCCCAGCAATGAGGCTATTGTTAGCCCTTAGGTTTTCTCATTTGCTTTGCACACAGTTGCATACATACTTTGCTATCACCGTCCTTTTAATTGGATACTTTCGTCACCTCAGACTATTGTATTCTGTTAGCACGAAAATGAAGTGACAATGTCATTCACCTAAACATAAGATTTTGAAAAATAAACGACTAAATGCAACATAATAGCATCCTTTAACACATTTGCTCCTGAATGGGAGAAGCCAGCTGCTGGGCAGGTACCAACCCCCCCTGAGTTCTGTGTCTGGCCGACTGCTTATAATGCAACACCAATCCTTCAATTCATACTTTAGCTAAGGACATATTAACAACATGAGAAGTGTGCCACAAAAGTGATTAAACCATCAGCTCTGTGGCTAAAAACACAGTAAATACTCTCCAAAATATTTTCCATCACAACTTGGCCTCTCCAGTATGTTTGGACAGCATAAGCTAAACATTTCTGTAACACAGATAGATGTAACACCAAAACCAGGAACTTAACAGGGAGGTAAATTTCTATCTACAATGAGCATTTTTTAACATACTTACCACTGAGTGTAGCACAAGCATAGGCAGGTTGTCATTCTAGTCTATGTGAGGACTAAAACCCACTTATTTTCTCTGTGTTGGTCCTCTCCCTACTGCTACTGCTGACAAGACTGCTCTTGGTCAGGGTATTTTTTTAAGTTGGTGTGGAAAGGCCCAGTAAAGCACATATAACCATATCTGCCCTTTTAAGTATTTGCATACTATTTTGGACAGAGAAGAAAGGATACACTTCATTACAGATTTTATATGTATTTCCTCTTTAAAGCTCACAGCACATAACTGCTAATAGAAAATGCAGCCATAAAGGGAAAAAGATTGAATCTCAGAAGAGAAGTTAAAAAAAGTCACTAATCAAGTGGGAAATTTCCCAATAAAACCTAGAGGGAGTAAGACAGATAGGCAGAGATTACAAGCAGGTTCCCTCTCTCAGAAGACCTGTGTCTAGCCGGCCTTCTGGAAATTGAGGGGTCTGACCAGCATTGCACTTACTTTGCTGCACCCTAAATAGAAGAGGACTATAAGCAGCATTTTTTTTTTTCACAGAGCTGCTACCAAAGCATTTAATTTGCAGGGTCCTGCTGAAACTCACAAATGCGAATATTTCACAAGAACATTGGAGAATGCAGTTAACATACTGATTAATTAAAGCTGTGGCCTGTATCCCGACCCTTCTATGACCAAATCACTGGCGTATTTGAGGCAAGTTCCTTACGTAAACACATTAACATCTAAAGTCTGCCCAGGCAGACACTCTGATCAGTGTCCTTTGCAATGCCAGATTCCACAGTCCCGGTTTGTCAGTGGTGTGAAGGACAGACCAGGGAGTGCAGTGGAAAGCTTGTGACAATGGTAGGTGAAAGGGGTGCTGGCATACTTACAGTTGCATTTCTTCTGAACAAATCTAAGCTTGCATGCTGTTCGGTAGGTGGACAAACGGATGCGATCCAGATCCTGAGCCCCTAGTGGAAGAGAATAACAGTGACATTTGTATGGAATATGACCTGTGCGTATCTTTGCTAGCAGGGAAGCCAGAGAACAAAGAGGACACACGAGCTGCCTCCGTTTAACAATTTTCAAGGCTCTCTCCTTTGCAGAGAGAGTAGAGAGAAGTGAGGAGTAACAAGGGGAATGTCAGGAGCTACAGTGTTAAAAGAATTTTATAAAGGAAGGCAAGGAATAGTCAGCCCACTGTGTCTGTCACTTTGAAGAACAATCTGGTCAAGCTGCAGGCTAAAAGACACACTGGCCAGGCTCCAACAGCAGGGAAAACCTCAGTTGAATTTTAATATTTATCAAAAAAAGCTCAGAACAAATATCTTTAGCTGACATACCACACCACAGCAAAGAACTGCCAGTAAACCAAATCAGAAAACATCCTGTGCAGTAACATAAAGATTTATGGCAATCTGCAGAAGGGGTCAATGACAAGGGGTGTGAGGCCTTTCTCCATTTTGTGGATGTATGTTCTCTGCAATGGAGACCTCTGAGGGTCACCTCTGTGCTCCACACAAAGCTTGGCCCTGGCTGCTGCAATGTAAAGATTAGGTAACATTTCCAAAACAGGTGTCCAAGAGATGGGAACAAACTAAGCAGCAGCTACCTCACAAACAAGGACAGTACACAGGGGCCAGTATGGGGGCAGAACCTGCACAGTGTCCAGCAAACTCATCCAAATAAGGCACAGTCAGGATGTAAGAGGAGTGGAATACAGCCCCACTTTCACTCAAGTTCCAAAATGGTTTCAGATTTCTCAGCTGAACTGCTGAGCATATGGCCAGGCCAGCATCTGTATCAGGATACTCTAAGTGGGGATAAAACAGCTCAAATTTTCTTCCATTTGCATAAGTTATCAGTGATGGATGGAAAGGTGGATCATGCTGCTTTAGGTGTTCAGGAATGCTGAGACCAGCCTGACTCCACAATCCCAAAGCTAAACTTTCTGGGGACAGGCAAAACAGTTTTGCCTGACAGAAATCAGCACAGTGAGGATGTGGCACACAAAGTTCCTGACAAAGGAAGTAACAAGTGACAGTACTGATAACTTATCTAAAGCTGCTGTGCTGGCCCAGGTAGCCTAGAAACATTTGACTGACAGTCAATCACTACACTATAAAAGCTCAGTTTCATTTTTTAATGGCAGGGACTTCTAACATGCTCCTTCTGGGTATGTATGTGGCAATTCCTCCCTTGAGTGGGGACGCCCCTAAAGGTTATTCCTTGAGGCCAAGTGGAAGAGATTTGCCCACAGTGTTGATATGGGTAACACCAATCTCTACTTAATAATTATTAAGTGACATTTGAAATAATTTATTTAATAAATAGTGCCCAATATAATTCGTTATAAATATCTATACTATCTGGTAAATTATTTTGATTAAAATATTTTAACTGTTGTAATTATCATCAATTTAAATATTTATTCCTAGAAATGTATTTAGTTTGCTATCCTTCATCCTGCATGATGAAGTCATATAAAGTATTAGTTACATCTATATAATCCTTAAGAAATAAATTCTTGACCAAGTCTGGGACTAGGACTGTATGGAGTTCTACTCCGACTACTCTTTGAGAAAGAGAGGGAGGGTCCTTTCTGCACCTTGTGACTCAATTGGAGGGATTCCTTCCCTGATAAATCCTGCCTTAAGTTTCCATTCTGCCTGTGGCAGCATTGTCCACTCACACTTTCATAAAAAAGGTCATCTTTAGGATCCAAATCTTTCAAATGTGTTCCAGCCTATGAGATGAAAATGAGAATGAGACTCTCTATTCTCCCCAGATTCTGCTCTTTTCCTGACCAAATTCTCCCACACTGTCCTCCCAGGGCTCTCAGGTACTTCCTTTTGCCAGTGACACCATCTGCTCCTGGGAGAAATTACCTTTGACTACTTAACATCAGGTATGGGAAGTATTTTTGTAGTTTTTTTCATCATATCCTCTACTGTTAAAATCATACAGGTGTTTTCCTTCTCCATTGGTATCTCACTGACAGCTTTTGGAAATTTTCTTTACAGGTAAAAGGGAGGATAAAGCTTGCAACACTAAGTGTTTCTTTTTTATTAGGAAAAATCAGTGAAATGAAGGTAACTTTTCCCCTCTTAACTTTAGTGAAAGCTACCAATAAACTTCCAGGGCTCCTTTATAAAACTTCAGCCTTTTAACAAGATTTAAAGAATGAAAAAAAAGTGAGGCTCTGGCCCATTGAGCTTCTGAGCTTGCAGTAATAATCCTAAATAAACGAATTTGTAGGAAACATTGATTTTTTTTTTCTTTTTTACTATTTGCACACACAGTGGATGATACTATTTTGATATTATTTGGGGAGTAGGTGTTGCTGGTAAGACCCTGGAACAGTCAATTCATTTTGTCATGATTCACATTTTGCCACAGTCAGTGATCTATTTGTCAAATAACTTCTGTAGAGAAGTGTCATCATTTATATGATGGAGAGTCCTGAAAAACAAGTGGAAAGGTGTGCAGGACTGAGCAGGGCAAGAGACAGCAAATTTTTAACTTCCCTACAGGATTGCCATGGCCTCTCCTTCCTTCTGCCTGCTGGCTGTGCTCACTCTGTTTCCTTTGAATATGCTCATGTCATGTCATTGTTTGCAGTTTGCAAAAATAACATTGCAACTTTGGCTGTTGTTTTCTCGCTGAATAATATGTGCCAGCAGTGATGTACATTTTGAACTCTTCCTCAGTGTGGATATACCTGGGCACGTCAGGTCAGACTAAGGTAAGACTAAGACCTAGTGGCTTCATGTCCAATAGAGCATTTTGAATTACAACACAAGCTTTAACCATGGGACTCTACAGAAGGTGATCATGATTATGGCATTAATTCACAGAAGTTTGTAATTTGGAACTAGAAGGATGCCTCTTCTGGAGGAAAGGAAACAAAAAAGAGATCGAACCGAACCTCTAAAATACAGGGAAAATCACAGTGGTCCAAAGTTAAAGTCAGGATCAAATCCTTCTACTCCTTGTTCAGGACAACCTTCCCATTTAGAAAAGTTTGAAAAGTTGGATTATTTTTTTTTTGTCTTTTCTATCTTGTGTAGTCTGGAACATGACCCACTTTGTAAAACTGTTGTGGGGTTTTTAATCCCAGACTTGCAGATGCAGGTCCCAAGAACTGAAACAACTGACAAAAGCCTTTATATTATGAATTTTCTTCCTCTAATATTAGCAGGTTGTAGAGTTTATCCATTACCATAGGCTCATGCCTATGCCAGAAGGATGAGAAGCTTCACATGGCCCATAATACATCGGGCATCAGGGGCACACAGTTTTTGTTAAACATGTTAAATGTGTGGGTTTGCACACAGCTAGGGGCAGGTGAATGTGATGCCAGGATGAACTTTGGTTTCAGTGAAGTACACCCTCCACACACAGAGGCATCAGAGGGGCTCTCAGAATGCCAAGTTCAGTGTTTTATGAATATGGCTAAAATATATTTAGTTTTTTCACAAAGACTTCATATTTTCCCCTCCTTTTACCTAGTTGGAACATCCAGTTCTCTGTGTGCATATGTAGTAGGTGGAGGAACAGAGGCAGGCAAACAGAAAAGGGAAGCACACGTGAGATAAACCAGACTGAAGTAAATATGCCAAAATACTAAAATGTGAAAGAAGAAAATAGTAGACTATAACTACTGGTGTACAATACTGGAAAATAGTCCCTCCTCTGCCTCCAACTGCTGATTTTCCCAACAACTCCTTAACTCCTACAAAACAATCCAACATCAAAACTGTGGAAATAAAATATAAATCCTCACAGCAAAGTCCTAAATATTTTAGGAGTGTTTCAAACTAATTGGAATTAATGGTACCTATGCCACCAACTTTAGCTGATAAAAAAATCAAGGCCCCTCTGTAATTCTAATTAAAACTATAGTATGTTCTGATAATGGACAAATATATTGTTTCATTTTGGCCAAAGTACACCACCTCCCTCAGAGGTACAAGATGCTGTGCACAAGAGACAACTGAATCACAGAATATCCTGAGTTGGAAGGGACCTACAAGAATCATTGAGTCCAACTCTTGACTCTGCACAGGATACTTCCAAAAATCACACCATGTGCCCAACAGCACTGTCCAAAAGCTTTATGAACTCTATCAGGCTTGGTGCTGTGACCACTCCCTGGGGAGCCTATTCCAGTGCCCAACCACCCTCTGGGTGAAGAACCTTTTACTAATATCCAGCCGAGACCTCCCATGACACAGCTTCATCCCATTTCCTCAGGTCCTGTCACTGGGCACCAGAGAGAAAAGATCAGTGAGAAATATTCATGAGTTACAACAGCAAACCTCATGTGATGCTAAAACAATTACAGGACACAACAGAGCTAGTGGACACTGTGGAATGGGCCGAAACAGTTTTTGGTAGGCCATCTGAGTGGGAAGTCTTTAATTTGGAGAGCTCAGATGTAGGGCTCACTCCTGGGGAACAGTCCTGAGCACACTGAATTCACCAGCACACCCCTGGCCTTTCATTGTGCCAATAACTCCAGTCCCAGTAATGCCCAACTTAGTCTCCCACCAAAGATCAGGGAGATGCTCTGTCATTGTTTACTATGTGGCAGGGGACAAACAACAGGAAACTTAGTAACTACACACAAAACTCAGGTAAATCTAGTTACTCAGTGACAGTCTCTAACTTGACATGTAACAGAATTTCCTGGAGAAACAGTGGATTGGTTGTAAGAGAAATTAGAGATGACTGCCAGAAGTGCAGGAACATTGTTGGTATGGTACATCCCTGACACAGTATTTTGCAAGGAGAACAGAACTTCATTAGGAACCATAAAAAAATACACTGAAGTGGGGCATGAAGTACATGAGTCCCTGTACTGTGGCTGGCTGAGATGCAGTTAGGTTTCTTTATAGCAGTCTGCATGGTGCTGTGTTTTAGATCTGTGGCTAAAAAAAGTGTTGATAATACACCGCTGTTTCAGCTGTTGCTGAAGAGTGCCTGCACAGCACCCAGGCTTTTTTGTTTCCTATGCTGTCCCTCCCAGGGTTGTCTGGGCATGGGCAAGAGGCTGGGAGGAGACACAGCAAGGACAGATGGCCCCACCTGATCAAAAGGTTAATCCATACACCACATAATGTCATGCTCAGCAATAAAACTGGGGTAGGGAAAGAAGGGTGTGGGGAGTTTTGTCTTCCAAGGCAGACACTGTTCCCTGACTGGCTGGGCACCAGTCTGCTTTTGGGAAGTGGGGAATAGCCACTTTTGCATCACTGGTTCTTGGTTTCTGTCGTAGCTTCTTCCCTCTCTTTCTGTCACCTAATCAAGTCTTTATCTCAAGCAATGAGTTTGTTTGCTTTTGCTCTCCCTATATTCCCTCCCATTCTGCTGGTGGCTGGTTAGGGATTAAGAAAGTCTGTGGGAGTTTGGCAGCTGGCTGGGGTAAACCCACTACAAATACCTCCAAAAAAAGATCTTTTATAACTTTATAACTCTTTATAGACCTTTATACCAAAAAACAAAAACATGTGTATTCCATCATCTTTGTCTTAAGAAACTACTGATTAAAATAATTCAATTAAAAAATTTGATGTAGAAAACCCCTCTTTCCTGCTTCGGTCAAATCAGCCCATTTTCATGCGGTTTTGGTCTCATGATATGCATTTGTGCAACAGAGATCTGAGGTGAAAAGCTTGCATAAATTTTACTGACATTGCATAGCAACTGGCTTGGTCTATCACAGCAAAACATTTCCAGGAAGTACTTACGCATTTCTGCAAACAGCTGCCTTCTTTCTGCCATGGTATTTCCTCTTTTCCCACAATCTTCAATCATTCTGGAAGACAAAATCATGTGAAAACATTAAGTATTATCCCCAAACTGAACACATGTACATAAGCATCCAAAAATGATCCTGAAGAACCTCTGAGGTTGACTGGTGCTCCATGTGTATCCGATGCCTTTTGCCAGCCTCTCTGTGGCGTGGTTTGTGGAGAACCTGGTCCCCAAACTGTCCTCCATTCTCTGGACTCTGCTTTCAAGCATTTGTTTCCCCCCCCGCCCCTCTCTCCCAAAGGCAGTGTTCAGTTTTTCTGCTTGATGTAACTAACTGGCTTACATAACACAAGCTCTGAAATTCATTTTAGGTTTTCTTAAATAAGGAATCCTCAGTTTAAATTATGTAAGAGAGAAGAAATCATAAAAGATTTGGATACTATTTTATAGTCTCAAAAATTACGTTCTAGCCAATTCTATGTGGAGGAGACAAAAAAAAACCAAAAAACAAACAACAGCAATTAAATCTCTACTCCATAACATAATACAAGTTATTTACCCAAGCAAACACTTTCCCAATAGTCATTCAAATTCAGGACAGTATATCTCTGATTAAATGCATTTCACAAAAGGCTCAGAAGTAAGAATACATTTTCCTTCTGTTTTCAGATGAAAAAATCTTCCGACTATTTTGAAGAGCACTACTGCTGGATAGAGCAAAGAGAAAAGCGACAGATTCTCTCACAGCCAGCATTCAAACCATAAAAGACTAAAGCTTTCAGAGTGAAGATAAACATCTTCAGCAGCACTCAAAAAATTAAAACTAGTGTCAGCATCACCACTTCCTATGGGTAATTACCCTGTCGAACCAATATCCTTTCCTGCCTGCCAACTCTGGTTACAACTTCTGACCTGCATTTTAATCTACATCCTCATGTCAACTAAATTGTGTAAAATAACATCAGACTACCCATGCTATAAAGGAGATGTTCTACAGAAGCCTGCAATCAAAAATATTGCACCATATCCCATAGCAAACCTCCATATGCATACAACAAGAAGGATAAAAGTACTGGATGCTGAAGTCCGCTATCATCAAAGAACTGAAGATAGAAAACCAGTTTCCTTCTATTTCCCAAAGACAGAAAGGCAACCACATAAGAGGTGTTTTGTTGTGTGGGGGTTTTTTCCCTTTCAAAATGCACTGTTCAAATGAAGTGGTGGCACATTATAATTGCTTTTTCCAAATAGCCTATTCAGTTCTCAAAGTACAGACAAGGACTCTGCTAAAGTGCTATCTATAGTGGACATTTTGTGATGTGAGCAGTAGTCCCAGTAGGAAGTGGACAAAGGGTATGGCATCCTCTTTGCAGGGATATTCAAGTTCACCTCAAATTCAAGTACACTCTTATTTGTCCAGGAGTGATAGGGATGTGCATAGCATGGCATTAACTCTGAGCTAATATATCCTCCCTTTCTGCAGAGATAACAGCCCTCAGGACAGTGCTCCACAGACGTGGTCACTCTGCCTCTGATCTGAGGTAGCTGGCATCTTGCTAGCTTGGAGGTGTGAGGGAAGGTTCAAACCTCCCTACAAAATGAGATACCTCAAGATATGCCAGCCCAACCAGCACCTTAATTAGACAGCAAGAGGTAATATCTTTTTCACGTGAATTATCCTTAAATCTCTGCCCATAAAAGATTAAAAGCAATATAATTCCACTAGCCATGGCTTGAGTTCCCCATTTTTTTCTGTTTCTAATGAAACTCATAGAAGGAGACAAATTTGCTACGGAAAATGACCAGATCTTGTTAGGACAGGTGGGTTAACAAAGACTTGGAAAAGATAATGTATTTTACTAGGCAGGGCAGTTGAGTAAATACTTCAGAGCAAACATGATTTTTGATTAGTATTTATTGCTTGTAGAGTTGGTTATAGGCCATTGTAATTTTCTCTGACTTCTCCTATATTCAGCATTATTCCACAAACAATGTGCAACTTGTTTTCAGACCACATACTACTTGTGTTATTTGACTGAGATTGGCTTAATTTGATTTTGGCACAGGGATGACATCATCTTCCACTTCTTGACACAACTGACACTTAAATCTTACAGATGTTTCTCCAGTTAATAATTTGCTGTTTTCATTCCACCTATGTTCTTGAACATTTGTGAAGTAATTACTAGTCTCAGAGTGCTTGCTACAAATTTTATCAAAGACATAAAGGGGTGCAACTTTATTCTCACTTGCCTCATATTGCCACCTGGAGAAAAATATTCCTTAGCTATTGCTTTTAAATATCTTGCAGAGCATGGAATGTGGCTCACCTGTGATCCTATTCACCATGCAGAAGAATTTCCCCAGCCAAAATTAGGCAACAAAAAGCATTTTTCAAATCATGCAAATTGTACAGTATGTTTTCCATTTCCTTCAGAAAGCCCGTTCTAAAAGTGTCCCTATAGAGGGGAGAAAAATAATAATTCTTTAAACCAGTTTTCCGTTTTCTGCAATTCATCCTCTCTTTACTTTTATTGTTTATGTCTCCTCATAGAAAAATGTTCCCTGGACCTGATCACCATTTTTCAGAATGTCCTATTATCTTCTGAAATTGAATCACCCTTTTCACTGCTGGGGCTTATGGGGATTACCAGGCCTGACAAATAACTTTATATTTATAAACACACAAGTCAGGTTTCCTCAGAGAAGGAAGGAACTTCATATTTATGTTTTTAGGATTCTTCTTGCACTAGGTATTTTGCAGACTTTAAAACAGCCTTCACCCAAAATGACAATCCTAAAATACTCTCTAACAGGGTATATGCCATTAAGCTAATGAGAACATTAGTGGTGGCAGATACATTCAATCCCTCTTTCCTATCTTTTCCTGATAGAAGAAAGTGATAGATGATGCTCATCTACAAGAGTATTGGTACTTCTGAGTCGCCATTGACAGGAATTCACTCAGCTGCATCTTCCAAGCTTTTCACATGCATTTTTAACTCCAGAATGTGCTACAGCCCAGGCTCAACGAATGCCATTGTCAAAGTGCTGGGCATCTCCCTTTTCAGCCTTGTTCCCTGTGACCCAGCTCACAGGTCTACTCTTCAACTCAGATTACAGACTCCTGCACTGAGCCCATGACGTGCTCACCTCAGGCCCCAGGGTTGGCCCTGAACTCATTAACTCCAGTCATGTTCCAGTATTTCTCAGTTTGCTCACAGCTCACGCCACGTCACAGAAAATAAAAAGTACCATTTGTTCTACATGGGAGAAAAGCAAATCACAAAGCAAACTTTAATGTGCTTTACAAAACAGAATATGTTTCCAGATACATAATTCTGAAAAGTATTAATTGATGTATACATTTCTCATAGCAGGGATTAGATTATAGTTGTCTTCTATGGATTCCTTTCACTATCTTTTTCCCTTCACTTTTCTTCCCAGGAAATAGCTCTTCCACTGCAGGTAAGGAGAATACCTATTGTGCATCTAATTAAAATTCTATTCACAAGCTAATTAGTAAGGTACCAATTAGAATGGTATTAAGGCTTCAATATATTACAGACATTCCAAAGCAGAAACCATTCCAAGCGTGAGGTTTCCAGCCTCTGAAAAAGATACTGTGAATGTTTCATTTGTACCCATGTTTCAAACTGAAAACTTTAATGACATTAGTAGTGCTAGAAAGAAAAGAATAAACAAACAAAAAATATAGTTCCATTGGAACTATTTTGACTACAACTTCATGTTCATGCTTATCATGTATCAGAAGCCTAACTGGTCAATTTTTAAATATATTTTTCTGGTTTATAAAATGTGGTTGGGAATATCATATAATATGCATAAAGTGGGAACAAAATGTCTCATCTATCTTTCCTGTTGTGCTGCTTGGATTAGGAGCACTGCAAAAATGTCTCTCACAAATAAGTGTCTTTCTTGTTTCAGTATTGGTAGGGTAAAAAATATATTACATCAACCCCTACTATATGTCATTCTTTTAATAAATAGTATATTTTCATTACATTTCAATTTCTCAAGCTATATGTGTGCATGATAAAAGGAATGCATTCTACGTTTAAATCATTAGCTCCAAAAAACCAATCTTTCCTGGTTTAGGCTGGAAAAGAGTTAATTTTATTCCTAGTAGCTGGTAGAGTGCTGTGTTTTGGATTCAGTCTGAGAATGTGTTGATAACACACTGATGTTTCACTTGTTGCTAAGTAGTGCTTACCCTCAGTCAAGGACTTTTCAGTTTCCCAGGCTCTGCCAGTGAGCAGGTGCACAAAGGACTGGAAGGGAGCACGTCCAGGACAGCTGACCCAAACTGGCCAAAGAGATATTCCACACCACAGAGCATCCTGCCCACTATATAAACTGGAGACAACTGGCTGGGAGGTGCCAATCACTGCTCGGAGATGGGCTGGGCTTCTGTTAGTGGGTGGTGACCCATTGTACTGGGTATCACTTACTTACTGTGGGTTGTATCTCTCTGTCTCACTACTGTTACCTCTCTCTGTCTCACTATTATTATTATTATATTTTGCTTTGTTTCAATTATTGTTTGTATCTCAATCCACAAGTTTCACATTTTTTCCCCTGATTCTACCTACCACTGGGGGTGGGGCTGGTGGTGGAATAAGCGAGCAGATGCACCTGACTGAGTTTACAGCTGGGGTTAAACCACACCATCAAAAGAAGCAGTTGCCTAAATGCCTGGAGAAGGCACAACCCTCTGGAAAAGCCCCACACATATCCCAGGAGACCTAAAAATTCCTGACCTGTACATGCAGTTTGATGGGTCTGAGGAGAGCCACCCCACTAGCACTTCCACAAATCCCCATCCTGTTTGTCTGTGACAGATGAAGTGCCCCGGGGAGGCAGGATACATGCCAGTGAGGAAAAGTGCTCACTGAAATTGATTAATTCTGGCATGAAAAATTTATCAAGTCCCATGTGATGGCTGTGATGCAGCCAGGAGTTTGAAAAAAGAGGCTCCCAATCCTAGCCAGTGACTTCTGAGAGTCTTTCAGGGTGGATAAAAGCTGCTTTTCTGTCGAAGCAGGCACAGGAAACAAAGAAATACCTCTCTCTGCCCCAGTCTTGGCTAGCTGAGTGTGCTGAGGCTCTGAAACTCCTGGCAGTATTTTGGGATCCAACTAGCTGGAAGTTTTTCATCACAAGACTGGTAAACCCAAAGACTGGTATCTCGAAATCATTTTTGGAAAGAGTATCTCCATTTGGTACTTTTCAACTCTTCAAAATATCAACCAAGGTCCTTCATCTGAGCAGTCTGTATTTTTCTAATGAGGAAATCTCAAACTCCTGATATAGCTGTTTTTCCTTCCACTAAATAATGGAAGCTTTGGTATCTCTGGGAATTAGAAGCATTAGGATGCAGAGAAATGTTCTGGTTTCTCAGTGGCTATTTTTTATGCTGTTGACAAATCTGGTGTTATTTTTTAATGCAGCTGGTCAATATTTAAACCCAGTTTTGAGCAGACAGCAGTACCATTTTTCAGCAGCACAGGCTTCTTGTCTGCCATTGCTTTGGACAGTTCTATCAAAATGCCTTCCATACGTAACAAACTGCTGTTTCTTTTCAGGATTTACCCCCATCAGAAATTTGGATTTATGAAAATGTAAGAGCCTGCTAGGGTATATCTAACAGTGACTTTATGAGGAAATTAAAAGCTGTAGTCAACATCTACGATTCTGTTCATGCAGGATTTGTGGCAACGTGAGAGATGAGATTTTCCACTGATCTTTTATTTTTTCCTATTTTCTCCAAATTCAGCTGTGTTAGGCAGACTCTGCTCTGCTACCTAAGAACAGTTATCGCTGTTGATTTTGAAGTGAATTTGGCCTGGAGAACAGTGAGTTAAAAGGGACAGTGAATGCTGGCTAAAACCATATTTCTGACATCACCAACCTCAGCAATCCTTGTAGTTAATAATAAAAATCCTGAAGGGCCATTTCAGAGCCTTCTTCCCCTTAATGGATTTATTGGTGCCTTATGAATGTCTTGTTCCACATGTTCTAATGAAGGAAGTCCCTAATAGGCCTCTCTCAGCTTTACATTCCAGGACTAATCTTTGGCACTGTAATAAAATTGGTCAATGCTCTTTCCTGAGGCTAGCTATAATTGCATTGCACTTACAAAGTGTGATTGTATTTTATCTAGATGAGATTTTTGCAGTGAAGAAAGAAAACAGAAG
This sequence comes from Polioptila caerulea, assembly GCA_013397295.1. NCBI lineage: Eukaryota > Metazoa > Chordata > Aves > Passeriformes > Certhiidae > Polioptila > Polioptila caerulea. The sequence continues at coordinate 194,795 of VYXF01007739.1, forward strand.
CTGTTGCTAAGTTCATCTCCAACATGAGTGTCAGCAAGTCTGACTCTTCTCATTTTTGCCGCATTTTTCAATTTTAATACTACCCAAAAAATCAAAATTCTGTCTTGATTTATTCCTTTAGTGAAAAGTGTTTTTGTTTTTAAGAAAAGAATTTTCCAACATACTTTTCATCAGCTCCCCTTTTGGGAGTTTTGTATCCTTAGTGGGAAACTGTCAAAAATGCCTAATAAGGCACCCACTGCAACTCATTTCCATAACAGTCTTCAAGGAAGTTTCAATGCCATGCAAATCTTATCTCTCAGGTCTAAAAGACAAGTGTGAAGGGATTAATTAAAAAAACAAAAAACAACAACATAATTTTGAGAAAGAAAATGTGAGAGTCAAAATAGAGTAATTTCATATTTAATACTGTATGGAATCAGCACTTTACTCGAAGATGCCATGACAAAGGAAACACCAGTTATTTTCTATGTGCACTAGGCATTATCAAGTTGAGGAATGCAAAATCTTCCAAACTAGGTATAAATATATACACTAAAATCCTTATTTTTGTTCTTTTCATGGGTACTTGTACAGTATAATTTCCAGCTTTTCTCTGCAACATGAAGAAGAACTTCTCTTAAAGAACCTTACTGCTCCAGACATGAAAGACATCTAAGAAAATGACTACTTGACACTTAAAATATACATGTGAAACTTTAAAAAGTTGTCTTACAGGCATTGCTTAGATAATTTTTTCTAGCCATGCTCTTTTTGAGTCAACGTTCCTGATACGACAAGAAACTACTCTACTGGATAAAATATGGAAAGAAAACTAATGTTCAGTGTTTCAAATATGTTTTCATCTTTTAAGAGTATAAGATAATCCAATAAAATAATTTTGGTCACCTCCAAAAAATCTTTTCTCCAGGGCTTCCCTGCCATCACTTCTGATAAACATTAGGGGTTAATTCCAGCTAACTGCTACAAATTTAAGTGAATAATTTCAAAGTTCTATTCAAATGTGATTAAAAAGTTGTATTTTGTCTAAATTTTATTAAATATTCTAAAACAATAAAGTAGATGCTGATTTCCTTTATAGATGACCTTTCAGAGCCTTAGTTCAAGTAAGGGGTAGTTATAAATAATGTTCACTAACAGTAATTTCTTTTTTGTTACACTCAGAACACATTCCAGGAAAAGAAGAAGCCCCCAAAACTTAGACACAAAACCTGATGATATACAATACCAAATCTGATTTGTCTAATGTATGAATATTTTTATGGAGTTTTCCCATGAACTCATTTTGGTGCTGTATTTCACTGACATTGTAGCTTTTCCTTCAAAATATATTTTTAAAACTATTTTTCTAAGAGCCAAGATCAGTAAAGAACTGATGACCTTTGAGCACTCAAATATGCAGTTCTACTTCTTTCAGTTGGTTAGAGGAGGCATAATTCACAGAAACTCAATGAAACTCAAGGGATAAAAAATTATAAGGACTTTATCACAGGAAGCATTTAATTGATACTCTGACACTTTGGTAGTCTGGTCCTCTTTCTTTTTTGTTTGCCATTGTTGAGGCAAAAAGGAGGTTGCAGTATTTAAAATATAATTAAACTCCTCCTTAGTCAAAGGGATCTTTCAGTTCTTCCTGTGCTGCCATAATTAAACCCAAATTCATTTGAGACTAAGCTGTCAGTGATACAATTGTGTTAGGAAGCATTTCTTGGCTTCTGCCAATTTTAATAATACAAGTTGTCAGTTTTTGTAAACACAGATTTGATGATTATTTGCTGTAGGACAGTAGGTACTTTCATTCCCTCAGAATTATAAAACCAACTAAACCAACCAAATGGTAGCTGCAGGAGAAAATGCAATCCTAGGCAGCTGAAATTACTGAGATCCTTTGCATGTACGGGGAAAATCTCACTAAAATGAAATACTGTGAGTATTTAATTTAAAAATTAATTTAATTAAAACAAATTAGTTAATAGAATGGCTACTGCCTTTTGTAACCCTACCTGATGTAAAGTTTTGGCACCCAAACAATTAATGCAATAGCCACAGATCCAGAGAAGCTGAAAAAAAATCTGCTCAGCTACGAAGTTTTTTATTATACAACTGACAACAAAGAAGTATTTAAGCTCTTTTATCTTTATGCCTGAAACAGATGTCTTTGGGTTCATTTTTCAATTTTCTGAAATGTTACAACATACAGATTTATAGAAAAGAAAATCTGAACTGTATCTAAACACAGCTAGAAAAAGAATCCTTAAAAATAATCCCATGGAATTTCAAGTCTCTCCAGATCTATTTGCCAGAAAAGGTAGAAAATAAATTACAAACGAAAGAATGATGAGGCACTGATGAAATTGTTCATATATACTCTTTCATAGTGGTAGCTGTTAATGAAGCTCAGTGAGAGCAGGCATTAAGACAGAGACTGGTACTAGGATGGGAATTAAAGCATTTAGGAGCATATTTGGGTTAAGTATATACCTTCTGAGACAAAGAAAGCTTTGATTACTGAGTCTCTATTAATCTCACACAGAGAGAAATCACATCCTTAATGCAAGTAGGAGCAGCCTCCAGGCTGATCTAATTAATATCTGAAGAAGGCATTTTTAGCAATTAGCTGCTTTAAGGGCATAAGGAAATGTAAAATTTTATCTTTTTTACCTGGCCATATCCCTTCTGTGAGTGGCCCTTGGGTAAGAGGGATACAACTTGATTGTTTTGGTGGCTGCATTCAAATGATGAGGCTTTGAAAGCAGATGTCAACTTGTTAACTTTAATCCTGTTTTCAAGTAGCAGATCTCATTGAAGGTCACACCTCTATGTCCCTGATTTTGTGGTAGAAAAAGAAATTTAACATGCATTGTTAAAATGATTTCACTAGGCAGCCTTAGCTATAATGAAGTTCAAATCTCAAGATACTCAGTTAAGATGCTAAGTCTCCTGAAGCCTTAATGACTGAAATTCTTGTCCCATAACTGCCTGCCTGCATACCCATGAATAACCACACAAGCAATACAGCAATACAGTCACTATACACAGCAGAAACAGAACAGGTAGGCTGGCAGTACCATGTGGTAACAGAAGAATCAGCAGAAAAACCAGCAATGAGATATATAAATTTGTATAAAACTTAAGTGACAAGAAATTTCAGGTCAATACAAGGATTTCTGGGTCTTCTAGTGATGAATACATAGAAAAGCCAAGATGGGCTCCAGTTCAACAAAAGCTTTCTTTAACCTGTCCTTATCCTATGAAACCTTTACATACACACTGAAACCAAAGCATATCCTTGAATTCCACTGTCACTACCATACTTAGCTGAAGAGGAATGGGCTGCTGAACTGGGCTCAAAGGTTTTCTATTTAGTTCCTAATAAATGTCTAACAAAAAAGGGCAGCCTAAAACCAGTATGTTACATAAAAGGGAATGTACTTGGAAATGGCACTTCAAGGAGGAGTCAGTATCTCCCAATAAACATAAGCTTTAGTCACGTAACAGAGAACACAGCTCCTCTGCATGTGATGTGGAAGTTTACAGGGTACTGAGGTCACTTTGAAAGCAAAAGGAATTAAAGAACTAAAGTGAAGGGCGTTAGGAAACAGAAGAATCTTTCACCCCTTCATCCCTCTCCTCATTATTTGGATGTATGTTGAGATTCTATTTGTGACACTCCTATAAAAGTAAATTATGAAGAGAAGTACACTTTATGCCAGTTCCTACATCACTGGTTATTTCTAAAGTATCCCACAACAAAAGTTAGTACAAGCTTTTCTTTTCCAAAACCGTCTTTGATGCAAATGTATTCTGTCTTTGCCTCCCAGCAAATTTAAGCCTTTCTTTGCTGGAGTACTCTCATATGGTGTTATCACACCTTTTCACATTAGTCTAGATAATTTATTTCAGTGATTAAAAAGGTGCAGCTATTAACTACAAGCAGAAATTTTTGCAAAACTATACTTTTAACAAATAGAAAGTTAGGCATCTTATGTCCTCACTAGAACATCAATATGTTAGACTCAAGGCTGTGGAGGGCTGTAATAACTTAAAACAATCGAAGAAAAAACCCCACCCTTATTTCACAACAGGTAAGGGACGACAGGAAATGAAAGCAAATGCAAACAAAAAATAATGGACAGCTTGATATGCATTATAAGCTAGTTTATTTTCTCAAATAAAAAACCTAATATAACAAATTACTTTTAACCTAATTAAAATCTGACATTATTTTATTAGGCAATATCATTATTACAATAGCATACAGAAGAAAATGAAATACAATATAATTATGTAGCAAATAGTCTCATATATTAAGCCAGAACAGAAAGCTAATGCTTGAAATATCGAATTCAAAGATAATGGCTGGTGATGCTTGTAAATGGACACAACAGAAACAGGCTGCTACTTGTAATTCACTCTTCTGTGTCTCTCGCCTCAGATAATGCACATTACCTCTGACACTGGCTGGACCCCACTAAACTCGAGTTAGTGTTGTATATGCTTGAGGAGGAACATTTTTAATAAAACAGTATTAATTTTATTGCAAAAGAACATTTAGATTATAAAAATCCCTCCAACGCCGCATAAACGTTTCAGCTACTAGAAATGGGCTTGTAAGCAGACTCTTGTCTGGAGAAATTTCAGTGCCCTGAATTCAACTCTCATGCCAAGAAGGGAAGGTGAGGAAAGCCAAGGGGAGCACATGAAAGCCCAGAAGAAGCATATCTAAGCAGACTGGCACTTATGGCTGCAGAGATTCCTGATGTGCTTTGAAATCCCCAAAAGGTTGTTTAAAGATTTTCCTTCATGTAAAATGAAGTAGATCACTTCTTAGAAACACACATCTAAGGGTAGTCAAGACAGAAGACACACTCCTACTCAAGTATTACTCTATGATGGACACAATGCAACAACTTTTGTGGAAAGATGACATTTGTATCATTAACAACAGGAAATAAGAGGTGCCAAAACAGGCAAGACACTGCCACACAGTAGTTATATCTGTATGTTACGTTTCCCCAAGGATTAAATGTCCTCAAACTAACTTTCAACACCTCCTTCCTTTGAAAAGATCTGATTTTCCTTCTAATACAGCACAGCAGTTCAAAGCAAACCACCTCAAAAACCATTCCAGGGAGAAACTCAATCACTGAAGTATGAGCTGTAAAAGGTGCCATTCCCAAGATCCAGCACACTTAGAGAGTTATCTCACTAAGACCAGTCACCAAAACTCAACAGCCATCAACCCTGAGAAGGCCTCACAGCTGGCAGGAGAAGAGGAAGGGGTGGTCAATGTGAAGGCACAGAGACATCCTGCAGAAAAGCATGGGGCACTAAGGCCTCCAGGAGCTTGCAAGACACAATATATCCTTGGACAAAGAATACCAATGCAAACTGTTAAAGCCAATTTTTATGTGAGATGTGTTGGTTCTGAGCAGATGAAACACTTGACAGAGGAGAGGCTTTCAGTATGAAGCACTGACCAAACACAGCCAGGTACCACAGCTGCCCAATGGCCAGGGACTTATGGCTGCTGCAGGGGCACTTCAGTTAGACCACAAAAGTGAGAGCATTCCCTGAATCCTGGCAGAGAGCCGTAATGTTTACAGGCTGGATTTTGACAGGAAAAATGGACTTGAATTCACTGCCACCGTGACAATTTGCCTGGGCAATTCCAGCCCCCTCCACCCCCAGAGGCCCCGTGTACAACCACCCATCCTCTGAGCCAGCAGCCAGCTCTCCTGAGTGATGCCCCAGCCACACACCAAACCACTGCTCGGAGCGGCCTCCAGCCCACCTCCAATGTATTTCGCAACTGGCCCTAAGGAGACATTCGTGTGACTTACAAGTGCCACACCACTGCCTGGACAAAATCATGTCCAATTTGACCCTTTTGATAAGCGGAGACAATCCTTAAATTGGTCCAGAGGCATCTAAATTGGAGGCGTTTGAGTGGGTAATAAGCAGATTTGAGCTAAGCTGGTTAATGATATTTGCAAACAAGAGTAAGTACATTTGCACCTCAGGTGTCATTTGCTTAATTCTGAGACCATGTCTAATATTCTTCTGGGTATTCTGGCAAGAAAGCAGCAGTGTATTTTTGGTCTGCCTTCTCAAATGCATCACATCAGAGTAGGAAGCAGGAGAGCTCCTCCTCCTCCTGTTTGGCTCTGGTTCAACTACACTCAACTATTACATTCTAGTTTAGGCACCAAGTTGTCTGGAAGCCATTGACAGAGTGCAAGGAGAGAGGCAGAGAGAGGGGAAAACACTCAGAGGACTGAGACCGGGGAGTCTGGTTTCTGGGAAGAGAGTAACATCAAATCTATAGAGTTTTGTTAAATGCTGATGAGCTGGGGATAAAACAGCTATCTGCTGTTCATGTTGGGGAGAGAAATATAAGGCGTGATATACAGGGTTTAATTAGGAATAACAGGAATAATATTTAAACACAGAAAATGTCTGATCAACAGGGGAACTCTGAAGTGAAAGTCGTATGAGGCTGTAGACAGTGTCTCAAGAGATATGGTGAATGCTCTAGAGTCTGTGCCTTTTAAAACTAGCCCAATAAATCTTTTGAAACATGTATTGCAGGTCCAGTGCTATTTTCAGTGTGGTGAAATGGAGACTCCAGAAGTATTTCTGGATGAGAATCTCAGTTGTATAAAATAACATATAGTAGAGTTTTATCAGCAGAGGCTCATCTTGCATTCCTCACTTGTGGATATGTTTTTTTTTCCTCCAATGTATTTCATAATATACTTTCTTAAACATAGAATGTTCAAAATAGACTACATCAGCAGCCACATCCCACTCCCCCGTTGCTCTTTCTGCCTTCACTATTACTTTTATTTTGTCCCTTCTTTCCCAAACCATCCATTTGCCTCCACTGACTTGTGATTTCTGAGTTCCCCTGTGTTAGATCACGGGGTTATGATGTCCAACAGCACAGTGCTCAGTGACCCACTTTGCTTCTTGCCTTAGTCCTGTGCATGTTAAACAGAAAGTAAAGGAAGGGAGCAAACAATCCAGCTGGATTTTGGGCACTGGGCAAAGATCTCCCTTGTGTTAAAGAGATGCCAAAGGCTGACATACGAGAAATACAAAAGAACTGGCAAACTCCCCTATCACCTGTGACTGAGATGACAATAACACCCTGTCCAACAGTGAAATGCATTAAAGACAGTTGTCAGGAAGCTGCCCCTCCCTTAGAAAAGTGGGCACAAGTGCCACCTCAGGTGTTCTTCACCTGCTACTAGAAGAAGTGCTGGAGGACAATATTTTTGGACTAAATTAGCTGGTACTTAACTGATGCAGGAAGGCTGACAACAGGCCCAGAAAATACTTTTCCAAGCATTACCTGAAAAACCACTTTTCAGCTCAAAAATTTCCATTTCCAAACCCCAGAGAGACAAAAGATCATTCTGTCTTCTCAATCCATTGCTTATTGACTCACAGTTATCAGTTATCTAAACTGATTGCAGCTCTTCTAATACCTGCATTTCACAACAGATGCCCAGAGGCAAAGGGTACTCAGGAATTAGAGGTGTGAATTCATTTCCAGAGGCACTGAAACAGATTTAACAAAATCCATTGGGTAAATATTTAGCTGCAGGCTTGGTTTTAAGCAACCCTGTGAAATTGTGTTTTACAACACAAATGGAATGGAAAAGGGGACTCGAAAGAGTAATTTTTCCCAGTTGCTTACAATTTTTTTTTTTTTAATTTATTGTTTTGCCACTCAATCCTACTTTCAGAGCAGCTAGAGAGCACAAACACCTTTGTTGCAGAGTGTTGAAATATTTGGCAAAGGCCATTTGGTAGAGTCTCTTGCATACATGTCTTTATTCTGCAGTTGAGGAGAACAGACTGAAAGGATTTCCAATGGAAATCTCCAGCACCAGGAGGCTTGTTTATGTCAAGTGCCAGACATCCCTCACTATTATTCTCACTATTTAAGGTTGTACCCTCTAATGCACAGCATCACAGAGACTTGGGAGAGACAGAAAAGCATTACAGGGTAGCACTTCTGTAGGCAGTATTTGTAGCCAGTCCTATGAGCTGGCTACACCAGCAGGGCTTCCCAGAGTGGAAGCCCCAAAGCATCCATGAGAAGCCAGGATGCCAATCCTACTCTACACAGCAGAAACACTGGAATTCTTTCTGATAGAGTCAGTCAGCCTGCCAAGGTTTCAGCATAGCACTCATGTAGCTCAAAATAACCTGGAAGCATTAATAAGGTCAAAATAATGAGAGGGATAAGGAACAGTAACAGGATCCCTTCACACTTTAGCTTCATCTAAGGTCTTGCTTTTTCAATAATCATGTTAGGTATGTAAGAAACACACTCAAGGTTGAGACACAAATAACTAAAATTCATCAGATCATTTCAGAGTGTTCTGCTGAAATTGTTCTGACTGAAAGTGTTGCTTTCTTGAGGGGGACATTAGAAAACATCAAAAAGCTTGAAAGTTTTTAAGATTATACATTTAAAAAACTGTAAAAATACATACACATAAAAACTATCAACTAATGTACTTGAAAGAGTTGGAGTATCAACATTTTTAAGGCTCTAGAAGTTGCTGAATCTGTCAGCAACAGCTTGTGACATCAGCTGAATTCTTGAACACTACCAAAAACTCAGACACTGGAACAGTTTTAGGTGAGCTACCCTGAAGAGGAAGAATACTGAGCACTGAATCCAATGCTTCACATCTGAATGCTTTCTGTTCACCTCTGAAATATCAACAGAAAAGCCAGGTACAAACATTTTTTAAAAACTGGAACTGTATCCAACTTGAATATTGTATTTGCTAGGACAAAAATGATGCATGGCATAATCTTAGTCCTGACTGCTCAGTGCTTGACATGGCAAAGGATTAGGAAAACAATGAATACAGTACTCTCTCCAGTGTCTAAGGGAAAGATGTTCCCAGTCTCCTCACGCACAGCAAACAAACAGTGGTCACATCTGCACACATTTTGTTACACCAGGATAAAGAAAGTGTTCATTTTAGATTTGTCTCCCTAGTGTTACAAACACTGACTGCAAAAAAGGCTTCATAAACCTAAATGTTTATGAAATAGAAAACCTTTTACAATTAAACTTTTTAAGCTTCCCACAGGCAACACCTACTCTTAATAATATTTTCTTCTCTATATCTATGAGTGAAAAAAGATTTCTATACACATTTTCTGTCCTTCCAGGCAAAATACAGCATCTGGACCATCTCTGACTTGGTACAAAGGTATTTTACTTGTTCCTGAAACATCAGACACAAACTCCAGTACATGCATCAAATTATGTTGATATTTATGGGGGAAAAGTAAAGATTTGGAAAGAAAGGGACCTTAAGGTATACTTTTTAGCCTTTTTAAAGGGTGACTTTAAAAAAGGAAAAACATCTTTTTTCCTTGGGTGTTTTTTTTCCCTCTGTAAACAATCCTCTTATATTCCAGGCAGGTAATTGTATGGGAAAGTAAATGTTAGTTCTTTAAAAGAAAGGGTTTAGGTTTCCTCAGAAGCTGAGACAAAGCTGCCTGAATGATGGAAGAGCAGGCACTTAAATTTGCATTTGATGGTTCCTAACCAGAGCTACCATGAGTCCTGGAACAAAATATCGTGGTTAATTTCTCTTGTCTGGAACACTGTGAGTTTTATTTTGAAAACATGGCATCCTGCTTCTGCCTTGAAGATGTCCACTGTAAAATGCAATAGTACATGCTCTGTTCCTTGCAGACCTCCTGGTAATCTCCCTCAACATCAACACCTGGGACAAGGCAGACGTAACAGTGCTCCTCTAATTTCTGCCACAGTGACAAAGGGCAAAATTAACATCTCTCCATAGAAACAAACACCTCTAAAAGTCAGAAGCCATTTACTCTGAGTATTGCTATTGCTTAGCTTGCTGTAGACTTACTCCCTTGAGCTGATATCCAACACAAGCTGCTACAACAATATCCTTTCACAAATGCAGCCTGCACAACAGTCTTGTGGAAAATGTCTTGTGCAGAACTCAAAGCCCCAGTAAACATGTCTAAAATCTCTCCCCTTAACAGTGGGCACTGAAGCCTGTTGAAATCTACCTGGAGTTTTTTGCTGCAGCCCTGTCAAGCGAAATACCCTCTTGTCTGTGGACAAAAGGCACCAGCTGATGTCTGCAGCCATGCTTGGCCTGCACTGACTGATGATTCTCTGCTGTTGGCATGCCAGCTTTCCTACAGTCCTGAACTTTTGAGCAGCTCTTCTCCAGCATAGTACATTTAGAGCAAAAAAAGGCAATAAAAAGGGTGCATGTGTCTGCAAGAGAAAAAAAATCTTCTCTTGAAATACAGAGTTTAATCTCAGTTCCACTTAAATCAATGAAAAGGCTTGCAATTACTTCAATGATAATGAAGTCAATTTTGCCAGGATTTTACCTATGTTTAATTTTAGCCATAACATCTTGTGTTTTCAAGAGTAACCTATGATTTAGGATACCTCTATTTCTGGATATATTGTAAGATGTCCATTAGATGTCCACTTTCACAGAAGAAGAGTTCTCATTCTGTCCCAAAAGATCAAGCTGGGCAATGAAAATAAATATCATCCTTTGGAAACAGTCTCAACTGTATGTTTGTTTATTTTGTAGTGTTGCAGTGTTAAAATTAGAATGCTGCAAGGTTAAATTGTAATGTGATTAGATTCAAAATCAAGGGGGAGCCAAGACAAAAGAACAGCAACATCAGAAATAACAACTGATAAGAGATGAATGACGGCAATGTGGGGATCAACAATCACTTCTGCTCTTTAGTCACTGTGAGGTTCTCAATGAAAAACATGGCATTTGTCACAAACTACAGGATCTCGTTCATCCTGGAGAGGCAGATGTGAAACAGCCACTAATGGAGACTGTATAGAACATTTAAACAGCTCTTTTCTTTTTCCACATCTTTATCCACTTTAATAACTCTGGATATAAAAGAATATGCTTTTTTTACGAAGACAGGAAGTAACCTAATGACCTTGAGGTAATAATTTCAGTTACTGATTCCAATGAAGGCAATCTATCCCTTAGCTGCTCAGAATTTTGACATGAAAAGTGTAACCAGCAAACACTGAATACAGAAAAAAAGAGGAGGAAAAGAAAGAGTTTGCATGGGACACTCCCAGAAGAAAAAGGTTTAAAATATTCTCTATCCTGATGCAATAAATCAAAGAAAGGAGGGGCAAGCTGTTTTAAAATGTGGGCGTAACAACTAAAACTCTTCTTGGCCTGCAGGTGTTTTTAGGGACCAGTCATGGTCTGTTCTGCCTCCAGCACATCAGTGGGACCTTCCTGTTCACATCTGACCAGCCGTAGTGGAAGGGAAGATGGATTAGCATTTTCCCAGGCAGAATGTACTTAAAGCCCTGATATTACTTCCCTAAAAGATCAGTTTCAGAAACCAGAATGGGGCTCCAGATTTTTACTATCCCCTTCCAATAGGTACAATTGAACAATATAAATGCCCTGGCTTGAGAGTTAATTCAAGATCAGAAACACCATTATGAAGACATATTCTCTCATGTGGTAGCACTCAATTTAAAATAAACTATGTAGAGTATTTTATTTCTGTTAGAAATTACAATTTACACTTCAAAGTTTAGGTTTATGGACAAGGGGAGGGCATTTCAGCTAAACAGAAAATATAATACTTTTTTTTTTTTACAAACTGGTGAAATCATTGCAATGTTGACCTTATGCAATTTACAACCTTTTATTATCCTGGTTTTGGTCAGAATTCAAAATATAGTTATGTGAGCCTAGTAAAAGGGAGAAAAAGCACTTTCTGCTCCTTGTCTCACTATTTTCAGATCTGTAGCTGTTCTCTACACTGCAAAGTCAAACCTCAAACCAAAGAAAATTTTCTGAACTAATTGCACTGGTGGACTGCTGAAAAACTTTTTATTTCCTAGGCTTTGGAAAGACAAACGGGAACAGAGTGGCCTGGCTACATTCTGAATTAACTTTCTGGAAGGATTTCTTTGAACTTCACCCAAAACTTAAGGGCCTGGGATGTTCTGCTATTCAAAATACTTCTGAACTGCAAGAGCTATTTCTGCACCTACCTGATACATTCTCTGCCTTACAAAAAAAGGACTCCTACAATTTCAGTAGTTTAAAATCACATCTTTCTCTCCATGCAGCTCAGTTAAATGTGCTAAGATGAGTCCCTTGTTTAACTGAGAGAAAGCACAGAGCAGGCTGGAAAAGAAGCCCTTCAAAGAAAATGCTTCCCTGTTAGCCATACACAGTCCACATGTGTGGAGTTACAATCTCTACTGCAAGGAAGATCCCCCAGGCCTGAAACCTCCCAGAAAGACTGCAAGCCTAAGCTGGTGATACTCCAGCTCATGGGAATCTGCCTCACTGCTTCTCCCAAATGGGTGTGCTTGATGGTTCGATGGCACAAATTTTCCTGTTAGACCCAGCTCTGTTTGTTTTAAAACCATTAGAAGATCCCTTGTGCCAGAATAATTACACTTAGGCTCTTAAAAACCAAAACCTGACCCAAAATGAATAATTATTTAATTCTGCTTTTAGTCTTTCAGGTTATTTATGTGCTTTACAGACTTTTATGTTACCAACTTGGAGAATAAAACCCCCTACTAATGGCTAGCTTAAAACATACTCCTTCTTTAGATTCTAATCATGGCTGAGGATTACTCCATTCTCCTGCATTTAATACATCACTGTAATAAATACACTCGTTAAAGGAGACTCAGCACTGAGGTGCAGCAAAAACACAAAAAAGAAGGCATGGCAGGAGCTGGCTTCATAACCTTACACATATTCCAGCTGTAAGAGGAGGTCTCCTCTTTCACAAGCAGGCAGGGCCCTGTCTCTGTGCTCTCAATCCCCCATCATGGCCTTCTGTCATGCACCCACAGATTCTCCTTTCTAAAGATCATCGTAAAGTGTTCAAGGTGCAGAGACCACCATTGCTCCCCTGTAACACATTATCTGGCACTTAGGGAAGGGATTTCCAAGTCTCCAGTACAAAAGCACTTAAGGGTACTCCAAAAATAAGATTGGAGAGAAGGGAGTGACAGTGCAGACAAGCTGCAGACAAGGGAAGGCAGTGAGGATACCAGAGAAGGAAAATACAGGGGGAACTTGCAGCCTGGAAGCTATGGGGTTGCTATCAGTGCCCTTCACATTAGGATACTGCAAGTATTTCCAAAGCTTAGGGAAGACAGTAAATTGTACCTTTGCATACAGAGTTTCCAGAGGTCAACAGTTACATTTCTAACAGGGAATAAACACAGAGGGCTTATAGAACAAGAACAACGGTATTTTTGGTCAGCCTACTGATGAACAACACATCAGTTTGAAGCAGTGCACCAGAGAAGCATTGGGGCACCTGCTGGATGGCTGCTGAGGCAGGAGCTGTGTGTGCACTGCTCAGGAAACAACAAATGGCTGGCAGGAAATGATCATAATCAAACAGTAACTCTTTTGCTTAGAGGCCAAAGGACTAGGCTTTGTTTCTCAAGCCACAGGAAGCAGCACATTTAAGATGCTCAGGACTGATGCAGTTAGTTATAGCGTAAGATAATATTCTCTGAAGATTGCTATGGCCACACTTCCAGAGAAACAGGAGGCATATCCTCACCTTTGTACCCACAGCATTGCCCAAGACTACCTCCATCCTGCAGTGCTAAGACATACAAACTCACAGAATCATATACTGAGATGAAAGCCCCTTTCTCACATGCCACAGACTGGTGGTTTTGGTATAATATTGTCCCAGTACATCCACCTGTATAACTGGGCCAGATGCTATAAGGAGAAAATTACCTACTAAGATGTGAAGAGAAGTTTGAATGCCATAAAGCCAGAGGTCTAACTGGATACTTGCTAAAGATTAAAAATTACCATAGTTTCAAGACCTCAGAGCTTAAGTGTATTCCCTAAAGCCTGATGATGGAAATCCTCTCAGGAAACTAATACAGGGGATGAAGTAGAATTTAAAATAGTCTGTCTATTAGACAGATACTGGGGAAGGGTGGTGGGGGGTGGGGAGAAATCCATTTGTGTTGGTATCTAGGACCAGAACATTTCTTTGAGAAGAGAATCACATAATACCATTTTTACATGCATTAGATGTTTTCAAACATAAACTTCTTTAAAATAATCTAATTAAAGCACTTTTCCATGTTTAAACATATTCCAAATAGCATGTGTTACTCCTTATTTTGGAAATTATTGCACCACTTGTTCTGTCTAAAAACCACATTTGTATTCATACAGATGAAGTCTGATCAGTTAAACTCAGGTGTTACTATTGCTGCTGAATTTGCTCTCTAGATTAGGAATACAGTTTGACCATGCTACTAAATTAGGCACCCTATGAAAGACAACTAAATGAAACATGGTTTCTTTCACGAAATCTGGAAAGTATCACACTTTCCCTTTCCTGCAGTTCTTGACTCCTCTCCAATTAGAGAAAAGAAAAACCAGACAGATTTCTCTAACAACTCTTCCTCATGAGGATCTTGATCAGTCTCAAACAGCCCACAAAGAAGACAAGAGAATCATATGGTTATCTCCTGTTAGGCAGAAGATCTTACCAGTGCTTCCTGCCCCAAGCATTTGTACACTTTGTAAGCTTTTTCTTGACACCTTTGAGGACTTCATTGTGCTCATAAATCCTAAAGAACTGTAAAAGAAACTACTGACTGATAAGAAATCATAAAATAATTGGTATTTAGCTACAGAAAAACATTCGTTATTTTGGAAATATACTCTTACAGACTACTGTTTTTAAGGGTTATAAGTGGGTATTTACCTTTTGAATACAAGTACATTTACTTTTGTGTCTGTGGAAACAGATGCACAACTTTTTTTTTCTTCATTCCGTAAATATTCAATTAAGCTAATAAACATTCAAACTGAAACAAATTAACTGTGCCAGTGCAATATTTCCGTTTCAATTAACCTTTTAATTTAAATGTTCATCTGCATACTTTCAATATAATTTAAGGCTGGTAAAAATCCAAGAAATCTTCAATATAAGTGAAAGATAGCCTGACTATAATGATAATAAATCCTTAGGTGAGATGTCAGCAATGATTTTCTGAGCAAATTAACAATAAAGAGGGTGATGCATTTATGAAGCCTAGGGGTTAAGAAAATGAAAAAAAAACCCTACCCATTTTTTTAACTTTGCTCTGCTAACTTCAGCAGAATTAACAGCCAAGATGTTCCTAGTTTTCCCATATTAGCATTCCTCAGTGCACCCTCAGCTTCAGTGCTGTTGTCAAAGGGTGCTTGAAAGTCTAATCTGCCTCTTTCCATTCTAAGAAGCACTCCACACAAAAATACCCCTAACTAGAGACAGCTAACAGGCTTTTAGTCCTCACCTCGTGACATAAACGTGTGAGAGGGAACGTTCCCAATTACAGCTAGTAGGTGGGTGGGTGACAAAGTGCCTCTCAGCCCTGCAAATCCAGCTGCTTTCAGTCCAGTGCTCAGCTGCAGCTCTCACTGAGGCTGGGGTGGCTGGCCTCAGAAGCAACCAGAGCATCTCATAAAAACAGCACACAATTTGACACCATTAACAGAATACCTGCCCAGCAAAAGGAAGGGGGGGACTTGAAGTTAGCACTTGTTTTACTCTCCTTCACCCCATCTGACAGCATTCCTTTAATAGAAGAGCTCATGACATTTCATCTTTTCATTAGTTATTTTTCTTTCTGGAAATCATGAAAAACGAAGTAATTCAACCCAACAATTTGTGTCTAACAACAGACATGAATTACTTTAGGTGTGTCTGTGTGTGCATTTGTGCATATTCACACATACAAAAGCAAGTATACTACACTTGGGCTACATGGGATAGGCAAGCAGGGAGGGAGGTGTTTTGTGACAGATTAATTAGTATTGCCTGAAGTTGACAGAGGGGGTGGTAGAACTCCAGAGAAGAGCTTTTCCTTAGCTCAGCATCTGGATAGCAGCTTTAGTCTTTTATGTTCAGAGCTACAGACTATCCTAGCACAGGTTTACTGGGTGACAAATCTGTTGGAAGAAGCTGAGGTCTTGAGCTTCTGGCTAAAGGAGCTGATTTTCTTCTTTCATGGGAAGCTAACTCGTTACTGAAAATAATCATTTCCATATATTCCCAAATGCATCTCTAAGTTTTAGGGTCTCTACACTATATGCCCACCTTAAAGAGCTTTCCTTTTGCCTGTACCTCTACCACTCTATCAGAATAAGAGAATTTTCTTCTCAGGGTGTCACAGCATTTGGCATTTTTTCCTCAGGAGGCCTTACAACTGGAAACAGGAGGCTGAACAGATTCTTTTGCTCTGCAAAAGAACAAAGAAGTTCTCCATGGTTCACAGCTGCAGAAAACAACATGCAGCAAGCCTGAAAGCAGGGCAGCTCTAGCATCCCATGACTGCTCTGTAGCATAGACTCGTGATCCGTGAGCACTTGGGACTTGGCAGTATTGAAAGACTGCCAAGAGGAAAATTTACAAGAAGTCTGACCACAGACAAATGTAGCCAAATGGCAGCTTTACATCTGTCCTTGGGGCATTAATATACAAGCCTCCTTTCCTTGATCAGTGGCTACCAAAGTCCTGGACCAGATCCTCATTTTCCACAAGTTGTTGAATGTTTTTGACCTGTTTCAGCACACGCTGAAAGCTGAAATGGGTGTTGAAGCCAGCCCTACAGACATCTGAGATGAACATGCTGATGCCACAAGCTCTTGTGCTCTATGAAAAACTGAACCAACTTCTCCCAGAATGATTTCATAGCAAGCTTTCTTCCAAAGAGAACAGTTTTCCTTAATTTTCCATGTTGAATACTTTATGTGGCTGGACCTTTTGGGAACAACTGCTCCTGAGAGCACAGTTCCTGCATGTGAAGAAGACACTCTGGACTGCTGCCAATGCCCACTGGGCCCTGGAGATGTTAGCCCTCCCTTTGGAAATGCTTTTGTTCATTTTGATTGAGCCAGATGAACATTTGGATATGGAGCCCAAGCTCCTAGAGTTAGCATCTGCTGCTGTAATCATGCATGTACATATTTATCCCTAGAAAAAAATCTCAGCCATCTGATGGCTGAGTGAGGGACTGGCCTGCTCCTACTGGTGCACATATTCCTATATCAATTAGTCGCTGCAAGTTGCTCCATATTGGAATTTTGCCTACGTTACTATTTGCATACAAGGCATACACACATCCTATCATGTAGCCTTAAAATTTTGTGTCTGTTTTGATTCCTACTAATCAAGAGTCCAGATTTCTTTCTCCTCAGAGGCTGACACACAGTCATGTCACTTCAATGGATTAACTTTTTTTAGCAGTCAAGTCAGTTAGGTATTTCTGCTGTTTTCCAAAAATCCAAATCTAGTAAGAAGATTATCATATCAATAAATTGTGTGATTTAATCTGTAGGAGTGGGCAGATGAGATCTCCTTTGCAAATCTGTTGACATTATTAATGAGTTACAGTTTTAATGCTGAATAAAATCTGAATTGCAAAACTGTGCAGTAAATTTATTCTCATGGCACAGTAGTGCATTTTAGCAGTCTTCTGCTTCATGACTTTTTCAGCTGGTTCACGTACAAGACACACCCATAAACTAAAGAATTATTGTTTGTTTTATTGCACTTTTCAGAGGTTTCAGCTAGTAGCAAGTATTATTTGTTTTGAAGGTTTTAGGAAAGATTGAGTGGGGTTAATGAGATAGTAGAGAGTAAGAGGAACAAAAGAACATGGGGGAAGGTACATACATACTCACAGATCCTACAAATGAATAAAATGTGGTATTTGAAAACACACTATTCTTCATCAAATCATGACCAGAATTAAAATCTTTAAGAACATTTGTATAGTCTCACATGGTCCTAGAAAAAAAAAACATGCAATGGAATGCTATTTGGTGAAGGAAACTACCTTTTGCTGACAGTTCTCATATTCCTTCTGTTCACGAGGCTTCACTGAGAATGTGATTTTCCATTTCCATAATCTCTAATCTTTTTGCTAGTCCAGAAAAGATGATTAGCTGGACACTCTCCAATACTGTTTTCCTGGTTTTGCTTAATAATGGAGGTTTTAACTAAGACTCTCACTTCCTTTTCTCCTTTCCATGTGATAAACTGTCACATCTGTGATTACAAACACAAATAGAGAGGAGTAGTATTCAGTAAGAAGGTGCTCTGTTTCCCTTTATCTAAATTCTTTAGTTTTTTGATTCCCTGGAAAAACTCACTCTGAGTGCATCTCTGTGACAGTCAGTTAGATAATGTGTTAGTGGTACTATGCTATGAATCACTTGCATCCCTGGTGCCTTACACTTTGGGCCACAGTGGATGGGCTGTATTAGTGAAAGCTCTTGGGTGTTTTAATTAGGTTCCTCTCTCACCCAATCAAACAAGGTTCCTAAATCTAGACAGATTAAGCTCCTTTGATTGCTTAAATAATTTGATCTGGACTCCCTTGCTCTACTCAAAGTGGTGGAATCAGAGCTAAATCACCATCCTACTTCACTTGAGTTTTCCCTTGTACAGCTAATCTTCCCCTTCAAAGACTTCCACCCTTTCTGAATCCTCATTTTCAAGAATCCCAGCTCCTTGCAAACCTGTCTCGTTCTGGGATCAGGGATCATTGCTGGGCTGCACGTTTATATGGTTATTTATTTCACAAATTCTCTCCTGTGAGCTGACAGGCAGAGTGGCTGCTTCCTTCTTCAGCAGTGTTGAAGTCACCTCACTACAGACAGGGGAGCCTCGCTCACAGCTGGGCTGTGACCCTGCAGTCCCCACTTGCTCTGTGCTGTGGGAAAGCTGCCCACCACTCAGCCTTGGCTCAGTTATACCCCAGCTCAGTCCCTTCTGGCCACTGAAGGGGTGAGTGAGGGCAAGGCTTGGCCTTCACACCATCCTTTAGTTTCCACAGGGATGCTTCCAGTCTGCCGACAGTGGCAATGAGCCTTTTGAACACGGGGTATAAATGTATGTGGAGAAACAGAAAGGTTGCCTGAAATCTTTTACTTAGGGCAGTGGAGAAAGACTGCACATTTCAACACCCTTGATATGCTGCCCAATGTTAAAGCAGTGGTAAGTCCTAAGAACAAATTATGTTCTAAGTTGTAGATAATAGAAAGCATTCAAATGTTGGAAACTCTTCATGGGGAGCAGAAAAAGTATTAAATCATCTAACTTGAATTTCAGGAAGGCTCTCCATCTTCTCCACTACCATTTTGGTCCCTCAGTTTTTCCCCTTCTGAAGTACTGTTGTCCTCCTGCACCTAATGGATGTCACTTGACAGCCTGTCACATTTAACCTCGTGATGGGTAAAAGCAAGAAAAAAAAGGTGCATAAGGAATATGGCGGAGTAAATAGTTTTTTGAGTTTGACATGGGTCTGAATAAAAAACATTTAAGTTCAAGGCTAAGATTAATTATTTCTCTTTACCTCTGTGGATGAATGGTTAATAGGGTAAAAACCACAATAACCTGTGGCACTGTTCCTACTTTCATGTCTTTACAGGTGCACTGAAGTTTGTTCAACTGCATTAACAACACTGCTAGACTTAAGGAGGCAGCATAAAACCTGAAGGAGTAAATGACATGAAAGTTCATTTCAAAGAAGACTCAGGCAATCTGATGAGGCAGATTGGGAGGGAGAGAGGAAGAAATGTTAACAAATGCTAAAGAGAGCAGATCATTAAAAAGTACTGATAATAAAAATCACTAAGTAGATAACTGACTGACAACAGAGATGGTCTGAACCACTGTGCAGACAGTAACAAAACCAAAACTTGTTCAACATCTTGAAGTGAAGCTGAAACAACAAAAAACCCTACATGTACTTTATGCATTGATTTGAGGACAATCACCTCCTAATCTGTAAGACTGGTCTCCCTGCAGTAGAAGAGTCTCTCTAATAGTTCCAATCGTTGTCAATGTTTTCACGTTGTCACATTAGCAAAACAACGTTAAAAAAAAAAAAAAAAAAAAAAAAAAAAAACTTGGGAAAGCTAAAACGAGAAAACTCTCTGGGAAGTTGAGCTGCCACGCGGAGGAGGGTGGAGGGTTAAGATCTCAGGTTAATCAATGCAGCTGTACCTTACCTGGGTCTGCAGTTTAACACCTCCACATGCCTCTACCTTCCTCTGTGCACAACATGTGCTGGGATCTGGAGCATTTGACCTTCCCCAGCTCTCCAGCAGAAACTCCAGTGCAACCTTTACCTTCAGCAAGGAGCTGTGTTCCTTTCCCCCCTCGTGTTCTGCGCAGAGCAATCTAATACACCTCATCATGTGGTGTGTTGCTATAGCAGCAATGAATCCAGCTGCTGCAACACAAAAGACTGACAAAAAAGTTGGGTTTTTTTCCTGTCCACCCACCCAGTAAAAGTCAGGGTTGTTTTCTTGTGCAGCAAATCTAACACAGATAGGCTCATGTCACCTGTGAGAACTAAGTAATGGCAAAATCTAAAAAGAGAGACACAATTAAACTATAGGTTTTGCTTTGGGGGACAACTTGGGGTTTATTTTTAAGAAAACAAAGGGATCTGGAGTATGAAATCAACACCCCTTAAGCAGATAATAATTATTTTTCTGCTCCTGCCATTCACTGGTTTCAAAATTTAGGTCCTTATCTCCATAGGAATTGCAATCACAAAATCATGCTCAACAGTCAGAAATTCACTGGTAATTCAGGTACAGATACAGAGCCAGTACAAGTGACAAACACCAGATTGACACCGTAAGAAACTGTGCACTTTCACCACTGTGGCCCGGAAAAAAACTTTTGCAAAATTTTTTGCTTGTGGAACAGAAATTCATTTATCTGCAAAATGCTAAATAGTCATTATTAACGCTGCCCTACTAGATTAAGCGTGAGGATTAACCATAGCAGAGCCTTTTGAGTTAAACATTGATGCTTTACAGCTTCAAATGTATTTTTGCACTACTGAGACATCTTAGTAATACCATTCAAAGTTTGCCTTGGGAAGTGTACTAGAACACATGAATTACCATGCTAAGGTCCCCGTCTTGTAACTGCATCTTGGAGAACAATTTTTTCCTGCAAAGCAGGGCCATATTCTTCCTCCAGCAGTTTCATCAGAGAAACAGACAGAACATGTAATGTAGCCAAGCCTTTCACCTGCAGAAAGCCTCTGCAAGAGCAGGGACTGCAGTGGCAGCAACCTGATACCTGCCATGTGAGCTGGGCCTTGCCTTTCTGAAGTGGTCCGAATGGGGTTTTCCTAGGAACCTGCCTTCCCCAAAATGTGCTAAGCATTTTGACTAGGATTAACTGCTTCTCATTTTCAGGATTAAAAGCCTGTTTAAGGTGTGAGTCCAGCGACTACATCATCAAAAAGTCAACTTTTCTATTTAGTTCTCCATTTGTCTGAATGTAATGGAAGATGTAGAAAAAACAGCTACTGCTATCTAGCATGGACCTCAACCCACTCTGTTAGAGAGTCCAAAATAAAAATAAAATCCTAATTACGAATTCATTCTCTTTTACTGCTTTATAAGTAGAGTCAAACTCTATCCAAGTTAATTCATAGTATTTTTACTCTGTTTTCATACAAGGCTTGCCAAAGCTGTTTGTGGACTCTGCATCTTGCTGTATCTGTCAGCAAAAGCTGACTTTGGAGTTCACAGATCTACAGTTTTGAAGATGCTCAAAGTAGCAGCTGTTCTAAGAGACCTCTGAAGATGGAAAACAGCAATGCAGGATCCTGGAAGAGTCACCTTACTTTGCCTTGAAATAGGTATTTACCTATTGATTCACATTTAAAATTCTGTCTGGCACTCTGGATACAGGGTCAAAAACAAGGTGCAAGTGGATTCTTCTCACAATAATTTCTACAGTTACTCAATAGCATCCTCTTTTTAATACACAGTGAATTTTCTGCCCCTGATGCTGACGATCAGAAGAGATGGGCCATAAAGCACATCCTGAGGCTGTATAATGTGTTTGAGTTTCAGATGCTACACAGTTGTTTGCAACTCTGTGTTCAACATTTTACCCACAAATAATTGCAAAAACGCCCCAAAATCTGAAAGGCAAGCAAACCTCCCATGCACATCTGTTAATATTACAGTCTGTCTTGAGTAGTTAGTGGCTTCACTCAGATTCTGTATAGAGTAAAAAAAGTAAAAGAGAAAATCTACAGAGAGAGTTTAATGGACTATTTAACAACATCATCTGTTAGAAAAGAAATGAACATAGGCTTTTGAAGAGCAATATCCCTCACTTTGAACCAACAAATGATCCAGGACAGGCAGCTGAAGCTGCAGGCTGGAGCCCCAGCAGAAGTCCCCCCCATTCCATGACCAGAGGGCTTTCCCACTCAACAGGACTTGCAGTCGTACAGCACCTGCTCACTGCTTATAAAAGGGCTGACAACACATGGATTAACAGAGCCATAATTTCAATAATTCATGTCTGCTCTGATGTCTCAAGGCCAAAAGCAGCCTCCCGTGTTACTCATGATTTCACGCTTTCACAGTCTTTCTCTTTCCTGCTGCGTTCCCCCCAAACCCAGTTCTTCATCCAATGGATTTGTAAGAAACTTCAGGGGACCTGCAGGAAAATCCAGACAGTTTCAGAAATTGTGCCTGTCAGTAATGAAGACAGCCCTGAACTCTTCAGGTTTGTTTTTTTTTAACACAGGTAGGTGCCTGGAATGTGCTAAGAAAGGTGGAAACCAGCTTCCAGATGGCAGTTACTTTTGTAGGGAAAGGGCCGGGCATGGCTTGAAGCATCATCGCGTGCTTACTGTTCTGGAACAGAGTCAGTTAATAACTACCTGGGAAATGCAACAGGAGAAGGAGCCAATGTCAAATGTACTCAGAGGAAGGTTACTCTGCCTTTCCTAAACACCTGTTGGCCAGGGGCTGCCTGACACAGATGGCATCAAGCACACGTGTGCTTTTAAGATGAATGGCTGTTTTCCCACCAAAATCTTTTCTCATAAGAAATGCTACTGAACCTTCTGTTCCTACTGCCATAGGATAACTGATCCTTTCCCACAATACTCGAGCCATGCAATATAAAGGTAAAGCCCGTCTCCTGTGAGTGCTGACTCCCTCTGGATGAACTCAGCCTGCAGCAGCTGCCAAGACTTGACTTTCCCTTTAAAAGGCACTGTGAGCACAAGGGATGGAGTAACGGCACTGCTCCAGCACTTCCAAAGCCAAGCAGGAAATGGCACAGGGAATTACATCTCGCTGCCCCACTTGCCTGACAGACAAATTACTTCCTTCACAGCACCCCTGCCCAGACACCAGGCAGCTGCTTGGGTCACCAGGCAGAAAAGCCTCTTTAGTGCTGCCCAAAGGGCTGAAGGTTAGGCTGTAAACTCAGGAGATGGCAAGATACTAAAAGCAAACAACCTGTGGTTGGGTCAGTTTGCTGCCAGATTTCTGAGACAGAGATGATCAGAGTTTTAGGCTTCCTTTACACAGAGACCAGCACCCAGTCTTCTTTCCTCATTTAATTGCTTTCACAAGGAGCCAGAACCATTAAGTCCCATCGATCCAAGATGCATCCTGGCTGAGCCAGCCTCTGTGTCTCAGCAGAGCTGCTGGGCACAGCACAAGGGCACCCAGTTGGCTCCTGAGGGGTGTCAATAAGATGCTGTGCCTGCTCTGGCTCACAGCCTGCCATGCTGGACCCAGGCAAAACTTGCAGTCACTTGGATATCACCACCAGGTGCTCCTCAGGGATCTGGGTTCTGCAAGCCCCAACAGCATGGATCCAGCATGGCTTTGCAGAGCCTCCAAGCCCCATGTAAGCCACTGCACAGGAGGGCAGGGCTAGCCAGAGGGCATGGCTGTGGCTGCACCAGTGCTAACAAACCCGTCTGGGCTCAAGCTCACCCAGATGTCCTTCCCAAATTAAAATGAAGGAGGCCACAGTGGTGGAAATACAAGGCAGAATCCTCTCTGTGTCTGAGCTGCTTCACAACACTGCAACTATTTTGTTC
This sequence comes from Polioptila caerulea, assembly GCA_013397295.1. Taxonomy (NCBI): domain Eukaryota; kingdom Metazoa; phylum Chordata; class Aves; order Passeriformes; family Certhiidae; genus Polioptila; species Polioptila caerulea. The sequence goes on from VYXF01007739.1 coordinate 218,781, forward strand.
TAGTTCCAGCACTGCTGGGAAGGTGGAGAGAAGAGACAGGAGAGAGCAGCCCCCGAGTGGAACGAGAGAGATCTTGCACCGAAGGCAGGCAGAGTCCGTGTTACGAAACTGCGCCCTTATCTCCTAATAGCTGAAAAAAGGTTGTGACAACTAAAGTCTTTACAGCTCCTCCTTCCCCCTACTCCCTCCTCCCTGAGGATCCAAATATCTGGTAACTGGCAGTGCATGCCACTGGCAGCCAAACAAACACTCAAGGCCTATGGTGCAAGAAGCCACAATGTCCCAAAAAATTGATTTGATTATTTGATGAGTGGGATTTCTCACACAGTGTGTGTGCCTCCGGTTGAGATTAAACTCTGAATGCAAACTAAAGCACTTTAAGCAAAATAGGTCGGAATGAACAAAAACTCTTTGAAGCCTGGGCTCAGCCTTGCTTTTTGCCTACCATCAATGGACCTCTGAGGTGGCTGGGAAGACAGGTGTGCCACCCAGGTACACTGCCACACCAAGCCAAACGAGGAACCCTACTTTGGCAGAGAGCAAGGGCAGTGACCCTGCCTGCACACACCTCCATGAACGCCTGCAAGAAGCCTGCCAGCTTCTCAGCTGGCTCCTACAGCATTGCTAAACAACTGAGAAAATCCAGATACATGGGCAAGGGAAGAGAAAAAGAGGAAGGAAGGAAGGAAGGAAGCAAGCAAGCAAGCAAGCAAGCAAGCAGGATATACATAATTTCCAGCCCATTTTTCATCATTCCTACCTGTTCCCCAAGAGTGCCTGCGAACAGCCAAGGAACTGGAGGGTTTGACCTCTGTTCCCCATGCTGCTACAAGCAGCACATTCTTTCCAACACAGGACTGGTCAGTGCAATCCCCTTGTTTAACAATTGGTGGGCCACTTGGAATTTTTGCTCACTATTCTGAATTGTTTCTGTATTTCTCCTTCCTGGGGAGAACTCACCAGCCACCACAAAACATTGTCAAGTATTTGCCATCCATGTCAAGACATTGTAAAGTCAGGCTTTGCATTTTTTCTCTCTTAGGAGCTTGATATGTTCCTTGTCTTGTCCTGCTGCCCTTCCAGAGAACAGTTACTATGGCACTGAATACAAAGCCAGGGATGCCATATGAAGCAGCTCTGTAACACTGAGGGGAACAAATGTTTGAAGCCTGGACTACAACTCTACAGCAGAGTGACAGCTTGAGCACTTCCAAAGCAACAGAGCAAACATGCAAACACAAGGGACCAGGGGGCAGTTTGATAAAACAGCCCTTTTCTAATGGTTCTCAAAAGGATACGTTTAAAACACATCCACAAATAAACCGGCAATTACGTTCCCTACCATCACGGTCGCTTCTACACTCCTGCAGAGATGGTTTTATATGAAACACATTTCTTCATTTATATTTTAACGTATTTCTGCAAAGGCAAGAGCTCAAACTGCCTCAAAAGCCATTGGGGCTGTATTAGCCCAGCCACTGGCCTCTGGCCACTCACCCAAAAGCAATGAGGCGGCTGCTGGTCCTGCCCAGACCTCCTGCCCAAGCTCTCTTGTCCCCCACCACTGCCCACCCATCAGCACCTCAGGCCCACCCCCAAGCAGCTCAGGTGTGAAGTGTCACATGCTGTAACTGGCACGCAGTCAGGGCCCAGCACAGATGCCCTGTTTTGTACCTTGGGCAGACAATTTTAAGAGTGCAAGGTCTCTTTCAGCAGTTCAATGATAAATCACCGCTAAGACAGAAACAGACGTAAGCAATGGACGAGGTGAAGGCAGCAGACAGTCTGAATTTGCATATACTCTATTTTAAGCATCTAACATGAATGACCTGAATTGTCCACGTAGAGACACCTGCCTGTCTATGATGAAGTTACTGGGAATTGCTGCTCCTAATGCTGTTGTCTGAAATGCTTCCAGGTTGGATGCTTAAAGCAGATGGTATCAGTACATCTCCTAAGGTTCTGCCCTAAACAGACAAACCCTAACCTCTTTTTAAATGAACAAAATAAATTACAGGAGTGCAGACTAAAATCCAAGTGATCCAGGGCTGTGGGGACCTTTCTCAGAATCCCCTTATGCCAGAGTGGTTATAGCTGCTGAGAAAATAGTGATGAGGGCTCCTGCCTGAAGCTCTAGGTCACTTCATCCATTTATTTGCCTTCACCTCACCTAACCAGCACAAACTGAAGATGGTCAGCCCAGTACAGAAAAACAAACCTTGTGGGCAAAATGGAGGCCAGCCAAGGAGGTGGGTGGAAGTCAGAAGTGCCACCCTTTTCTCTGAGTCGGTGCTTGTGCCAGGGGTGGATGGCAGGTGACAGTGGATGCTATCAGAACCAGGGCTTTTAGACAAGGAGCTGAGCAGTATTTCTGATCATCTCTCATTATGAGTCATGCAGTTCTTCTCCATAATATTCTGCCCTGCAGTATTGGCCAGATCATGTTATCAGTAGATAATTTTGATTGTTAAAGTTTCCTCAGCAGTTTCAGTCACACACAGCAGTCTTCCTTGATTTCTGATCCTAGATCCAGGTTCCTCTGATAGGAATGGGTATTAAGATTCCTGCAAATACAAAGCTTTATGCAGTCTCCAGAACATTTAATCCCCATGATTATTAGGGATATATTTACATACTGTCATTATCAAATTTTGTGTGGTTTTGTTAAGTTTGAGGGGATTTTTTTTGCCTACATCTGTCACAAAATATAAAATTCTGCCTTGTAAGAGATCTAAGGATTTCCTTTTTTCAGCTTAGCATAAACTATACATAGTGATGTTTGCCTCTGTAGATATGTGGTAGGAATCCTGTTAGCATTTATGTGTGCCTCCCTAGATACTTACTCCATGGTTTAATTAACCCTAGGATTTGAGTCTTTCATGACAAAATTATCAAGTAGGGCCACTGTAGTGTGATTTTAACACTCAGCCAAAGGAAGACAAGGATATTTTATTTTCAAAATTACAAAGGATATGCCAACAACCTTTTAAGTACAGTAGTTCACTGGCAGTTATAGCACCATGATAAAACCAAAGTCACTGAAAATAGCACCATGACATTAGTAGTTGAAAAGCTAAAATGGATATGCATGTCTGGCCTGTTTTGTTTTGCCTAGTTTAATGGTATCAAGGAAGGTGTGCCATATATATCAGACAGACTGCTTTTATAACCACAACCTGGCATTTTATATTTACAGCTTGGCACATACTATGAGGGAAACTGATGTGCAGCGCTCATCCGGTTCCTCATCTGTGATTAAAACATTAAGCTGCCACAAATTTCAGAACAGCTAAGCATCTCTATTTGGGAGCCATCCTGAGGTCTGGCAGGTAGAGTGGGACTGGAGAAAAGAGGACACCAGCTAAATGAGACTGCAGGACCACCCCTGATCTCGCCCGCCAGTGCCAGGCCCTGGGGACCAGAAGCAAGAGCACTCATCTCTGTGGGCCTCCTGCTGCTAACCCAGGGCCAGTTGACTGTGTGCTGAGGAGGGGTTTAGGCTACCCTTGAAACACCACTGAAGAGATAAGGAACACTTCACCATCTGGAGCTTTCCTCCTCAGCCACAAATGCCAGAAACCTTATTTCAAAGAAAAGAAAAAATCCATACATTTCTCGTCCATATGCTACCGGAAGCTGACTGCCTCTCAGAAGCTGAACCTGGCCACAGGTCAGGTCTGCAGGTTTCCAGAAGACAGGGGAAGAATGAGACTCAGCTGATAGGTGAGGTAAACAATGTCCAACGCCATGGCAACGAGAGCAAATTCCTAGCTATTTGCTTTCATACGTGTCTCCTCAAGCTTGCTGCTGTGTTCCTGTGCTGCCAGGCAGCAGGAGCATTCTTGCTGTGGGGCTGCAACAGCATGCCTCCCTCAATGCTATGAAAGTTATTCTGCCCTCAAGCAACAGAAACCTGAACACAATTTTGTTTGACAAGGCTTCTCACTAAAAAAAGAACCATAGTAGTTAACATGAACAGTCCTTAAAAGATATAATCAACTTTTTTTTTTAAATAATCACATCTTCAACTTTCAAATATGCTATTATTACACAGTATGTAAAATGACTTCAAGTAAATAATTCTATAAATAAGTGTATTTTTTGTTTCCTTTTGTTTGCTTTATAGTTTGATCAGCACTTTGTACTTCTTGTACAGCTTTCTAATATAAAAGCAGAGGAGAGTAGCAACAGAATAAAAGTAACACGGACAAGAGATTAAGAGAAATGCATTAAGCTAAAAGCATTTTTAACTCTTACTTGAATATTTGATTACACTTCATGGCACTCATCTACATTTCTGAAGGAAGGCAAAAAGTAGGGTTTTGCTGCAATTTTGCATACGGCTTTATTACCTTACCCATAATGTTTTTACTTATAGTGCTTTGCCAAGAGCCATCTTTTGTCCTTTTCAGCAACTTGCCTAAGTAAGTCTGGGAGATCAGCAGGAAGCAGCAACGTGCCTGCGATACTTCCACCTCCTCACTGCTCTTAACTCAGAGAACGTTTCCCTGTAAGCGAGAAGAGCCCCAGAATTCTGGAGAGGATCCAAAACCACATTCATGCATGGACTTTAGAGAAACACAGATTCAAGGCTGCCTTACCTGGTCCACAACACCTTGCTGTTTGTGCTGGCCCGAGGCAGCCTCCACCCGCAGCACGGACAAACCAAGCACAAGGTAAGGCTGTGCACACCAGCCTGAAGCCTCTGCCATTTTATCCATCCTATTTTGCAGAACACATCTCCATCACCTGGTTGACTTCAAGCAGGCAAATCAGATGTAAACTGGCTCTCTGAAGGCCCTGTGTTACACTGAACAGAGCCAGTATTTCTGAACAGGCTCACTGCTGGAGGTCACTGCACTCCCATGCAGCCAAAGCACAAGCGAGGCTCGCAGGATCTGCTGAAACTTAGCTGGCTCCTGCACCCCTGCTCTGCTGTGTGCAAGAAACTCTGCTTTTGAATTCAATGAGTCAAACTAAGCACGTTCCTAAGTCTTGGGAGGACTGGAAACCAATAAATCTTGCACTGACAGAGATGCAGCTGTTTGAAATAAAAACAGCTCTTGATTTTCATTTATGGGCCTATTAGCATTTTTTTTAATTCATGCACTGGGATGTAGTGGTTTCCCTCTCCCTAAATCTCTTTGAAAGCATCTTAATGTGTCTCCTTTTTAATTTAGCAAAAGCAAAAATGGACAGATTCAGTAAATCTATTACTATAGAGAAAGAAATGGTGTGAACTAAATAGGGCACCATCAACAATTACAATAATATGTAGGTATAACTGTGTCTATCTGTTATTAGCATGGAAGGTAAGTACAAGGAGCAGAACTGTGATGAATGTAAAAGCCTTCCTGGAGAAATCTTTGAGGAAGACGTGACTATAAACAGTAGGTAAACCACAGTGCAGGTTTTTACATGACTTTTACCAAGGCAAGCCTGACTTTCCTGCTGGGAGTATGCTGAAGTACAGTTATATGGGGAACAAAAGGAAAGGTGCAAGAAGACAGAATGAAATAAACTTGACCATCATGTTTCAGTGAACTTTGTCATTGTGCAGTACATGAAACACTCTCCAGTGTCCAGCTGAGGGCACTGCCATGGGACATCTCGCTGCTTTCGTCTGGCCATAAAATACACACGCCAGTGTCCAAAGAGCTCTCGTTATGAATATCCACACCTACTTTCACTTTGACTCATTTAAGTATGAAATGTGCAGGAAACCGAAGAATTTTCTGTCTAAAATTAGGTTGGATGTCTGCCATCAACTCAGGTGGCTGAACAGGGTTCGGGCTTCAGCTGCAACCAGTCTGTCCCCATCTTCAGCCATGAATCCTGAAACAAACTTCACAGTTACTGTAACAACCCTATTCCCGAGTCTCAACCAGGCAAGTGGTTTCCACCCATATCTGGTGGGCTCACCTGGAAGACCCTTTCCTGTGTCCACCCTCTTTCTCCCTGTGCATGGCTCTGCAGAGGAGGAGTCCCCAGAAAGGCTGTGAGAAGCTGTGGGCAGCTGCCCCCTTAACAGTGTGTGGAAAAACTCAACCACAGCCAAGAGCAGTTTGAAAATAGAGGGACAAGATGCTGAGAGAGGGCAGGAACTAAAGTAGCCAGGAGAGGTATCATCCCTGAGCTGGGCTGCTGGGGAATCCATCTGGGATTGTTGGACAGAGTCAAGGCTGTGGGTAGCACAAGCACTGCTGAAGCCAGCTGTCTGGTTTGCCTTCTCCTGACATTTATCCAACTGATTTCCCTTGAAAACATTCCATACAGAGTTTTGGCATAAAGCATTCTGGCAGAAAAGTCTGTAAAGAGTTAATACGTTTGGTTTCCAGCTCTGGCAGATTGAATTAATTTCCTACTTGCATTCAAATGAAAATCTTCTCCCTATGATTTTCCAAAAGAAGTTCCCATTCCATTTGAGAGATAAGCAGCCTTTTGCTCTAGAGAGGCCAATGTGGGAAAGAGAAGGAATGATGTTGATTAAAAGAGAGGCAAAACAGTCCCTGCCTTCCTGAGGAAACCTACACAACTCTTAAAACACCACACTAAAACAGCCTGGAGGTTCATATTGGGAAACTGACTCTCAGGATTGGGTTCCTGATCATTTAAAAATAGAGCACCAACCCAAACTGCATTCATATTAAGTACAACAGCAATTTTCACTGAACAAAGAAATTTCTTAATTTTACTTTGAAGAATATGGTCAAATATATTTTAGCAATTTCACTGTTGCTAATTTAAGCTCTAGTTTTAGTATCAGCTGAAAAGTGAAGTAGTCTCAGTTTATCATCTTTGTTTTGGCATTTTGTTTCCTTTATTTTTACCTAAATTTAACTGCAGCTGTTTTTCTTTCAATAGCAACATTTGGTATTTTTATCAGACAATCACCATAGCAAGAAGGTATCTGTAACTGTAAACCAAACAGAACTGAGGGTTATCAAAACAATTTTAGAAACAATGTTAGACAATTTATAAAATGTCACATATTACAGCAATACTCAGACCCATACTTTTCCCTGAAAACAAAACAGATTAAAATTAATTTTTGGCTAAGGTTATGGATAAATTCCAAAAGATAAATGACCAATCCCCCTTGCCTTTTCATCTGGTCCCCTGACCACACTAAACCCCAGCATTTAAATGGAAACGTGATCCCTAAGTCTTTAAATTTTCTGCTGAGAAGAATATATAGGACTGCCATCCATAGCACAAAAGATGAAAGAGGACAAAAAATATAAAATAGGGAGGGGTTTGATTTGATTGCATATGAAAGATCAGCAGAGACATTCGTGAAGCCAGATCTCCCAGTGCCATGACACGTTTCAGCTATAGCTGTCCTAAAACTTAGCATTACAGTGTGCCACTATTTTTTTTCACTGACTGTCAGCGTCCTGATCAATGAGCTATATCTAATCCCTCACTTCACCTGCAGCCTCAAATTTCCCACTCCAGTTCTACCAAAAAGATGCATGCCAGAGTGAATGCATCACCAAACTTGATTAAACTTCTCCCCTTCTGCTTCTGCACCATGAAATCATCTTTTATTTCACATGTACCTGGCAGGTGGGAAAAGAGCCCAGGCCTCCAGTACTCACTTCCTAACACCTGAGAGACACTGGAATCCCTGACTGTCTATGAGAGCCAGAGGACACTCAGACCTATTCCCTTCCACATCCAGCCCTTTCTGAAGACAGAAGTTTCTAGTCTCCTGGCTAGTGCCGTGCTTGCAACTTTACTCATGTTTTCCTGGTACATGTATGTACAAGGTATAGTGGCATTTCCTCCCAGGCTCATGCAGGAACCCCATATCTTGCCTTTATTCCAGATGTAAATCAACAGAACATATTTACATTACAGGAAGGATTTCTCTCAGCTACTATTCACCTGCGATGGAAGTTGTAAAGTACCCCTAAAGACTCTCTAAATCCTGAACTTATCCTGGGTTTTGTGGGATCCATTTCTCCTTAGCCAGCTTTGAAGATATTAAAACCAATGTCTGTTTGCATCCCAATGTAACTTGCTCCTCTTTCTAAAGCACCTCTTCAGCGATTTTGGACAAAAGGAAACCTGAGTCACTGGGTGTTTGTATAAGGGCGAGAGGATGTTCATGATAAACAGGAATCCTGTTCTACTGTCACCTGCAAACAGAAAGAGCAGAGTCTGTCAGGTAACTAACAGGTGTGTCCATACTCAGGGATGATTCTTCACATCAAGCACTGCGGGAGAAAACCCTCTACAACCTGAAGAGTTAAAACCCTTTATGATCTGAAGAGTTAAGTGCAGTCTGGTCCAGGAAATGGAGGCGACTGCGCCCCTGGAATTCAGGCACTTGGGAATGACTGGTCCATTACACTGTGGACCTCCAAATAAAGCACTTCTGTAAATACAGATAATCTCGACGTTATCCTTATCCATCTTTACAAATGCTATTAACATATCTACAGATAAATGCTGGGGGAAGATAGCTAGGAATTTGTATGTGAAGAAGTCAAGTTGAATACAGCTGCAGATGACCAAACCAGTTTTAATTAACTAGTACTGAGCCAGTCAGCACTTGGGAGCAAGAATGCAAATAAAGTGTTTGTGTGTCCAGGGCATCTGGCCTGGGCAGCAGGGCAGCAGGCACGACAGAAACTGCTGAAATGTCTGCAGATTACAGAGCAACCACAGCCAACATCAGCATGACAGGTCACTCAACTGTGGCAAAAAAAATGCATAATGAAATGGATATGGACTCCTGCACTGGAAAATGAAAGCTTTCTGGGGTGGGGGAAGCAAGGCCCAAAATGCAAACCACACAGAGCAGTATTGTTATCTCTCTATACTGTAGGAGAAGAGACAAATATACCCCACAGCTAAAGCAACATGACTCTACATCCATTCAGACTGTCCTCTGTCAGCATTAGTCCATCAGAACTGTTTGCTTTGCCTTTGATGGGGTCTTATTTTGACTAACTATGACAAACTTTTCAGAGAAACTGTAATTAAAAATTGGTTTTTAAAGGATTGGTCTACTTTTACTCAAAAATACCATATTCAACCAGTTACTTAAAAATCAAAGCTACTGATGTTCAGGGAAAATTGTGGATTTCTGTTTTTACTTTTTCCTTTGAAATTCTGTCCCTGAACTTGCCCCACCTGACACCAAAACTTTTGTTTCTCTCCAGTTCAGTTGTTTCACTCCAGTTCAGTAGTAGCAAGGTTGCTCTCCATATGGAAATTATTTTAGTAGTAAAACATATCAGACACTTTGCAAAAAATACTTCAAAATGAAATCTCGCTTTGAAATTATAGCAAATTATAATTTCTATTTTGGTATCACTGAGAACATTGTATTTTAAGAATTATTCCAGCAAGGGATGTGAGGCAAGTTGTAAAGTCTTAAAGAATACAGTAATAGCAACATCATTCATTATGGGTGTATTATTTTTGGCTTACAAAAGGAAATTGGTTTTAGAAAAAAAATTATGAAAGGACACTCACATTAAAAATCACTTGTACTCAAGTATTTGCAATAAATACTTAAAACTATCTGAGTAAGGAGGGAACTTTCCAGTTCTGCTGCCCTTCTTTATTTGAGCTGGCCTAACAGGGGATCCTGGGCTCAGATTCTCTTGAGCCTGGAGGAGTGAGTGGGGAGGTGTACCTAGGACTTGTTTCCAGCATCCTGCTCCTCACCACACAGATGCAAAGGACCAGTTTTTGAGAATATGCCAGGGTACCTCGCCTTGTCTGCAGAGTGCAAATGGCTCACAGACAGTGTATGAGAAAGCCCACGGAGCTCTGCTTTTCCAAATGGGAAGCTTGCTTAAGAGTTCTTCTGTTTGGTCCATTTTTCTTGCTTAGTACAGTTGGCAGGAAGGAGAATGAACCAACTGAGAGAAGGGCAATCAGGACTCTCTCCTTTGTGTAGTCAGCCCACACCTGGCACTATTTGCAGCTCAGTACTGCAACCTCTGTTTTCCTTGAGGGCACCTCAAAATCTTTGTTCAGTTCCTGATTTATTCTCCTGTGAGGTCAGCTTAAACCTCCATTCTCCTCAGCAGTGGTTAACTTCACTTAACTTTTGCTAGAGCTAAACCCAGTACTGGTACCTTTAAATAAATGTTGGGGTGTTTTTTTTTTTTTTTTTGTTTTTTTTTTTTTTTTTTTTTTTTAATGACAGTGCTGAAAACAAATAGAAAGCAATCAAATGAAAGATAATTGAAATCAACTTATCTGCTCAGACACTGCAGCAAGCATTGCTCAGAGAGTTCAAAACTTGCACCTGAAATATGAGACCTTTTCTTACAATGTACTGTGAAAGCTCTTGGCTGTGACTTTTCCAAATACAGATTCATGGGTTGGAAGGGACTTTCAAGATCATGTAGTTCCAACCTCTGCCATGGGCAGAGACACCTTTTACTGGACCAGGATGCTTAAAATGTCATTCAACCTGGCAATGAACACTTTCAGGGATGGAGCATCCACGTCTCTGGGCATCCTGTTTCAGTGCCTCAACACCCTTAAAATAAAAAAATTTCTTCCTTACATCCAACCTAATGTCAGTTTAAAGCCATTGTCCCTTGTCCTTTCATTACCAGCCCTTCTAAAAAGTCACTCTACAGCTTCCTTGTAGAATGCCTTCAGGTATGGACAGGCTGCCACAAGGACTCTCTGAAAACTTTTTTTCTCAAAGCTCAACAGTCTCAGCTCTCTCGACTTGTGTTCACTGGAGAGGTGCTTCAGCTTTCTCATCATCTTCAGGCCTCCTCTGAACTCACTCCAGCAGTTCTATGTCGCTCCTGTGTTGGGAACCCCTGAGTTGGACACAGGGGCAGAATCCCCCCTCTCACCCTGCTGGTCATGCAGCTTTGGATGGACACAACTGGCTTTCTGGGTTGCAAGAGCACAGTGTTGGGCCATGTCCAGCCTCTCACACACCAGCACCCCAAGTCCTTCTCCTCTGGGCTGCTCTCAATCCATTCTCCACTCAGCCCATCTTTGTACTTGGGATCGCCTCGACCAAGGTGTAGGACTTTGCATTTGGTCTTGCTGAGCTTCACAAAGTTTGCACAGACCCAGCCCTCAAGCCTGTCAATGTCCCTCCAGCGTATTGACCGTAACTCACAAGTTTGTCAGCTGCAAACTCGGTGAGGGTGCACTTGATCCCACTCTCTGTGTCACCAGCAAAGACGTCCAGCAGTGCCAGTCCCACTACCAACCCCTGAATGCCACAAGTCACTGCACTCCACACTTGGACACCGAGACACTGACCACAACTCTTTGAGTGTGACCATCCAGCCAATTCCTTATCCACTGAGTGGTCCATCCATAACATCCATTCTGTCTACCCTTTTTAAAAATGAAGGTTATGCCTCCCATTTTCCAGTTAGTGGGAACTTCATCAGACTGTCACAACCTCTCAAATATGATGGATAGTGGCTTAGCCACGTCATTTGCCAGTTCCCTCAGGACTCACAGATGTACCTCATAAGATCACATGGACTTCTACACCTTCAGGTTTCTCTGATGGTCTAAAATTTCATTTTCTCCTACAGTGGGTGGTTCTTCATTCTCCCAGTCCCTGCCTTTACCTTTTGTGACTTGGGTGAGGTCTTGGGAGCACTTGCTGATAAAAATTGAACCCAAAAAAGTAGCTGAGTACCTCAACCTTCTCCATGTCCCACATTACCATGTTGTTTTGCAATCATACTTAAAAAATATCCAGGCAAATTGAAACAAAGAGCATATTCATAAAGATAGCATTATGCTCCTAATTTGTCATTCAGGAGGATTCTGGCTTAATTCCCTGTTTGTTCAGATTCCAGTCCCCTGTCTATAAAACAGGATTAATAGCACATCTTATCTCACAGCATTTTTCTGGGGACACAGACTTTTATGAGCCTGGTGTGATAATAAGATCACATAGACAAGAAGCTTAGAAATATCCAAGACAGACCATTCCTGCCAGCACTGTCTGGACAATAAGCCAACAGGCTCAGCACCAGCCGGATATGAATACAAGGACTACCTTGTTCCTTTGAGCCCTGGGTCAGTGTTTACACTGTTACAGCAGAGGGGAGGGCAAGCAAGCCAGACCAGACAGAGACAGTGGGGAAAGGGGAATTCCTGGGCAGGAGAGTGGCCTGGGAGAACAGAAGACATTGGGGAAGAGAGAGAAGAGAAGAGAAGAGAAGAGAAGAGAAGAGAAGAGAAGAGAAGAGAAGAGAAGAGATAGGTAAAGACATGATGAAAGATAGGATCAGAGCAGGAGAGAAGGGACACAGCAGAGGCAAATGATGGTGAAAATAGAGAGGGTAAAGTGTAAGCTATAAAGGAAAGTTTCAAGGCACAAATCCCTCAGCTATGAATAATAACTATTATTAATGAGCATTAATTCATGCTCATATGAACCTATCAGTAGCTTCTGGAGCTGCTCAGTAAACCCAGCCTGGAGTCAGTTTAGGAGGTGGACTGATTAATGGAGATTTTCTCAGAATTTTCAGTTCCTGTGTTCCTTGTGTCTTTTAACAGAACCAGCAGTGTCATCTCCGAGCAGCCTGAGTACTTCACATTTCTCACTCCATGTGAAAACACAGAAGCACAGTTAAATTATCTCACATAACACACACACAGTCTCCTTGCAGCATAGCTGCACAGAGTAAAATTCATTCCTTCTTAACCATAGACATCACTCCCTCCACCAGGATCAACATGAAGATTAGCTGTGAAGAGCATGAGGGAAATTGATTGATCAGTTGATTTTCACTCATCATTCACATGAAACTGTATGTCCTGAGCACTCAGCCCTTAACAGTTCAACAGTTAAGTACCTGTTAGCCCCTCTCTAAACTGTTGCAAAAATAAGGAGATAAGAAAATAGCAACGAGCATTACAACACGCCTTGGATTTCACTGCTCTTTGTGAAAAAGTAAATGGACTGCATATAAAGGTTGAGCTGGAGATGAGGGCTCCTTCTTTCTCTCCCTAACTCACTTGGACAGAATAAAAGCTTTCAGACATTTCTTCCCTCAACATGAAAAGGATAAAGCAGCTGTTAACACAGGCTGTTATTCAGCAGGCTGTTAATAGAAATCAGGCAGAAATGTATAGCTCTCCCTGTCTCTCACACATCAGTGTCAGGCCTCAGTCTAATAATTGAGCAATAAATCAAGTGAGCCAAAAGTCTAAACATCCCACTGTCTCACTAAAGCAACTGCACCAGTTTTCATCCTTCTGCCTAATAGAGCTGAATCCTCACCCAAGTGACATGAAAGGCACCATCTTCTGAGGAAGGAAAGGATTCCCCAAGGAATTCACCCAGGTATGCGCTACGACCAAATACAATGTCTTTGAGAAATCTCTTTCTGGTTTATTCTGACAGCTTGACAAATTTATTTGCTAAAACAATAAATACAGCTCTGGCATTGTTGTATTGCCCTTTTAAATAGTACAGGCTTTTGTAGACCTCTGGTGGTAGAGGACCTCTAAATGGTATAAGATTTTGTAGTAATTTCCAGCATCTTACCACAATTTCCAATCCAATCACCTCAAAAACGAAATGGTAAGACACAAATTGAAAGCCCATTTCACTGAGCAGAGACCTTCAGATTAAATTTCTAAACTGAGCAGCTGAAAATACCCTTGGGAAAAATCTTTGTTTACTCTCAATAGTTTTATTTATTTGTGAATGCTGTATGTTTCACTAACTACTGAACACATCAGTACTTAAAATGTAGGGCAAAATAGTACTTGCCAATGTTTTTATAGGCCAGGTTTCCCCTTGCCCCAACCCGCAGAGTTTCAAATACTGTTCACACACATATTATTATGTTCTTGCTATTTCCACAAAGGCCTTAAAATTACACTGAACCCTGGCCACAAGAGTGAAAGCAAAACTATGATTCTTCCCCAAATCTCAAAGGGCATTTGGCTGCAGGACCTGCTGTGCCAATGCACACCCAAAGGCAAGGGGACCTGGCTCCTTATTTACAGCAGCATAAACATGGTGATGGTATCGATTTTGCTGTGGATGTTTCTGGTCCAGCACAACTAAGCCAAACGGATTCTAACTTCCAGAGTGTTTTCTAAAGGTGAAGCAAGAGTAAAAATGTCTATGCTTATTAGAGTGGGCAATTAACATTTATGGGGAAACCCCTTAAAATGTGGGATGGTGAGAAATGAGCTATTGATACACTGTAAAATTGTGTAGCATGAGGACAACACTGAGATACACTGAATTAGGTGTAATACTGAAGAGTAGGATTCTTACATCAGAGAAAAATAATGTTTAAATGCAGTTCACACATTTCTGTGCTGGGGATAAGACCCAGGACAAGATGAAGGGAAAGCTTTTCATTCTGTGGAATGAAAATGGTTATTTTTTTCCACGAAGCCCACTTGATCCTCCTGCTGTGTGTACACAAAGTGCTCAACCTGCTCACTCCACACTCAAGCTGATGCTGGGATGCCACGGCCACTGAAGCAGCCAGTGGCTGACAGGTCACTTTAACACAAACCTGATCTGCATCTGACACTGTCACACAAGCACATTGGTGTCAAACCTGCCTCAGCATACAAGGCACAGCTTATGCTGGCTTGACACTGTGCACAGGAGATCACCCTGCTGTTTGAGTGACTCTGAGCCTGCAAACCAGGGATCAGTGTCTTGCCAGCTCCTCTCCCAGGGCTGGGTGTTAGATACCCTGAAGCTGTCTCTAGGAGCCAAAAGCCTGATGTGCTGTACTGTCAAACAACAGTCAGGGATAAGTTGGCCAACACCTCCACAAGGATGCCATCAATGCTGCTTGCCTTCTTTGATGCACTACAGTTTTTTAATTTTTCTTCCTGATCCAGTACATGTTCCTGGGTAACAGAAACTGTTTGAGGCTTTTCTGTTAATTGTTTCTTGATCCCTTGAAATGGCAGGGGACAATTCTATGTGATGCTGTGTACTGTGTTTGTGTGGACAGGTTTTGGTTGAGGGTAGTCTACAGGGCTGGTTTCTGGGAGAAGCTGCTAGAAGCTTTTCCCCCATGTCCAAGGGAGCCTGGCCAAGTCTGAGCCCACCAGCAAGCGTGGCAGCACAAAAAATGATTGCAGAAGGAAAAAGGAATGAGAATATGTGAGAAAAACAGCTCTGCAGACTCCCGGGTCAGTGAAGAAGGAGCGGGAGGAGGTGCTCCAATGTGAGCAGACTCCTCTGAAGCCCACTGAGGTCCAAGGTGGAGAAGATATCCACCTACAGCTTGTGGAGGATCCCACACCAGAGGCAGGTGGATGCTCAAAGGAGGATGCGACACTATGGGAAGCACATGCTGGAGCAGGACTTGTGGCCCCATGGAAAAAGGAGCCCACATGGGAGCCAGATTGCTGGCCGGATTTGTGAACCCACTGGGAGAGCCATGCTGCAGCAGTTCATGAAGAACTGCAGCCAGTGGGAAGGACAAATGCTGGAGAAGTTCATGGAGAATTGTCTCTCATGGCAGGGACTCCACACTGGAGCAGAGGAAGAGTATGAGAAGTCCTCCCCCTGAGGAGGAAGAATCAGCAGAGACAATGTGTGATGAATTGACTGCAGCTGCCATTACCCATCCCCCTTGTGCTACTGGAGGAGACAAAGTACAGAAAAATTGGAAATGAAGTAAAATCTGGGAAAAAGGGAAGGGGAAAGTGTTTTTAAATTTGGTTTTATTTCTCATTATCCTCCTTTGATTTGGCTGGACAAAGAATGTAACTAACTTCTCCAAGTGTTCCATGACAATAACTGCTGAACAATCTCCCTCTGTCCTTATCTTGACCCATGAGCCTTTCATAGTGTTTACTTTTCCCTGCCCAGTTGAGGAGGAAAGTGACAGAGAAGCTTTGGTGGGTACCTGGAGTCAATCCAAGGTCAATCACACAGCACATGGAAGTGCTCCCTCCTATATCAATGTTTGCATGGTTTGCTCTGGTGCCATCCAGCTATAGCCTGGGAAACCTTCTTTGTATTGATAAATCCCCAGTGAATTTTAAGGTCCAGCTTTGCTAGGTCAGGCCTAGGCAGTCCTGGGTGCAGCATGACTACTAGGTACATATGAAACTTCACCAGTTTCTTTGTATTTTGCTATGGAGAAAAAATGGAGAGGAAAATCACCACTTAGAACAGAGACAGTCAAGTCAGAGAATGAAGGCTGGGGACATTCACACCACCATGTCATCATATTCTAATGCTGTTAAACGTGGAGACCTCACCTCTGGCTCAGGGAGTCACCAAGCCACAGTCATCTCTGTGCTGGGAAAATATTTTGAATGACCATCAGCATATTCTCCCTACCTCTGACACCCTGATGAATACATGTATGACACCTCAGGGCTGCCTGCAAGCTCTTACATCCACAATATGCACAGCTGCACACGACTGCTGCTCCAGCAGCAGATCTGGCGTCACAGCTTCCCGGGAGCCAAATGGAGAAAGGAGCTGACACAGCCGTGAGGATGGTGGCACGAAGAGGGCTGAGCAGAGTGTGTGGGAGAAGAGATCTGCCACTGGCAGGACAGCACCATGGACCCAGAGCCCATGAAAGCTGTGCTGCCAAGTGCAGGGCAGCTTTTCTCCCTGCTTATCAAATGGAGAATATGACACCTGTCCTGGGACGCTCCCTTGACTGTTAGTGACTGTCACACACCCCGAGCACACGTTTCAGGCTGTGCTGCCTGACAAATCTCCCGACGGACAGGAAAACAAATCCTTTCTTTGCCCCCTGCCAAGTGACTTTGTTTGTTTTCAAAAAAAAAAGGAATTCTTATTCTTCTGCTGAATAAGATACCTGCCATTCAGCAGTGACTTTTTTGTTCCAAGGAAGCAGAAAGGGCCTGGAATAAGCTCACTACGTTTTAGCACAGCTCAAAATACAAAGGATGCCTCTTCAAAAGCTCTGTACAACCTCCCTCAAAGAGTGGATCCAATGATTTTACATATTACTGAGTGTTTTCCAGGGAGGCTTGCATCTATTGTGGCTGCTAGAAGGTCCATCAGCTAAGGTATGAAATCAGGATTATTTTTAGAAAAATACAGGCTGGTGGAGGAGGCAGCATGCGATCAGAGATGCAAAAGCCTTTCTTGGCAATGCATCTTGACTCCACAGGGCTTAAAGGATATGGCTGTAACAAGACCTTTTTATGCACAAAACCAGGAAAAAATCTGGCTCAGCCTACAGGCCTATTTTTCATGGTATTTTCCTCTTCTCCTTCTATGGTCTAGTTTGATACTCTGCTCACTGAGCAGCTAATGCACGGCTCCCTTGGTTTCAGAAGTAAACACTCAATAAATATTCATTTTTAAAAGCAATTTGCATTTTTTAGGCACTATTTGGTAGAAATCCTAACAGGTCTGCCTCAGATAGTCTCAAATTAGCTCTCTCACAAGGAGCAATTTCTCATTTGTCCTTTGACAGAAAAATCTTCCTTACCTATTATTAAGGGCTGCATGCTGGGAGGGTCTCTGCTGTGTGATCCCACTCATACAGGAAGGAAAAAACCAGCATAAGCTAATAAATCAATTTGCTAAAATCATGCACTGCCAGTAAGAGCACACAGTCCCCTGGAAAGTCCTTCTGAATGTCCTTCTTGCCATCCATCCTGAAGAAGCTAAACCTGTATGAAGCAGGCTTCTGCTGTACAGAGCATGGACATTTAGCTTGAAAATAATGCACTAAAACCTAATGTTTGCTTTTAATACAAAGCTGAATGAATTATAATCCATGTGTCTTGTGAGCTGATTTCAGGCACTAAACAACTAAATTTTCTCATTATCACAAAAAATTCATGTTTCTATTGCAAAGACAACTCAGCTTACAGGAGTATCTCAGGAGGCTAATTTGCACCAAATTTCTGTTATAAGCTTGGTTCAGACAAACATTTTAGACACAGCCCACCCAACAAGCTCCTAAGCCTTCCCAAATCTGAATGTGTATGGCTTACCATGTTTAAAAAGATTTAGACATTGCCTGTCCACCATAGCTTGGAGACCATTCAGATTTCCATTCCTAGTCATGCCTTTGGCTGGGGCAACAAAACCTTTTTTTTTCTTTCAGGCACAAATGCTCCTTTTAAAGCTAAACTTGCACATCCCATTTGAACAACATACAACAGGCCCAGTGACTTAGAGCAACCACTCATTGCAATTTGAGATGCTGCATCATTCCAGTGCTGCATCATTCCAATGTCCAAGAGTAACAAACTAGCCAGCCCTCTGCCTGGAAAAGGATCAACAGGTTTGAAAACAACTCCCATGGCAAGTTATTTCCAGATCATTGAAAATCCTGCTTTCAGTCTTTTCCTGTTTAGTTTGTTTCTTTGGCCTGCTGATTCAAACACTACACAGGAAGAAATGTGAAAAGAAAATGTAGCCCAAACAGAAAACTTGCAGGTTAAAATCCAGCACTAAACTGCAAAAACAAGCAAGCTGGAAAACAATGAAAAGCAGATATAATTTCTTGTTGTTCACCTCAAACACAATTTTCTGCAGTTTTGCTGGCCATGTATATATGTATATATGTATATATATATATATATATATATATAGCAATACACTTAGAGGATGGAGACAGGGGAATACCAAACTGNACATGTGAGCCAAATCCCACAAATCTCAAAGCTCCTCTAAGGGTCAGAAGAAGCTGAATTCAGAGTGCTTTACATTGGAGGTTTTTCAAGTAAATAAATCAGAAAGTGGACAAACAATACAATTCTCATCCTCTGTTATGCAAAATCAAGAGTAACTTCTACACGCAGAAGTGAAACTTCAGCTATATAAAATATCCACCTAACTTAATCCAAAAGACTGCACTTTCAGAAGGTTCCAGGGGAAACATGTTGATATAAATTACAGTGTTCTCCTTTTTGACAACACCTGAAAATAAATCTCTGAGGAGTGAAAACTGGGGTGTCTCATGAAGATGCTGGCCCCAAACTTTGGTTAGCTACATCCTTCATTCTGGTCTTAACCTACAGAGTACTAGGTTCAACCTAACTGTGTTTTCCAATCCCATATCTAAAATTAAAAATGCTGTTACCTAACCATATGTATAGGTTTTGTGTGTTGCATGTCAGTTTTTAAGGAAAGTCTGTCATGCATCCACTACCCGGTCTCTGATATCACAAAATCTTTCCATTAAATGTCATTTGGTACATCAGTGAGTGCTGTATTAATTTAGTTTGGTAAAGACAGCAGGAAGAAAAGAAATCAGTAACAGCATTTCAGTACCACTGGCCCCCACAATCAAAGTCATACCAAGAGTGGGGTGAGCCGTGTGCCTGTCTGGTTCTGCCTCCTTTGTGGCTGTGCCCTGGCAAACACACTGGATGCATAGAGAGCATGTGAAGTTTGGTACACACACAGAACAATGGGAACA
Source organism: Polioptila caerulea (assembly GCA_013397295.1). Taxonomy (NCBI): domain Eukaryota; kingdom Metazoa; phylum Chordata; class Aves; order Passeriformes; family Certhiidae; genus Polioptila; species Polioptila caerulea. Next base: position 238,163 of record VYXF01007739.1, read on the forward strand.
CAAAGTGCTCAGATAGTCCCCCATACCTGGGGAATGCCTGAACTTGTGAGGTTACCTGGTAGTGTAAACCTAGGGCCAAGAAGATTGGTATTTTCAGGTACTGACAATGCTTTTATTCCACTTGCTAAGCTAAGCCTCTCTCATGTCTCCACATCAAATGCCTAGATGCAAAGCATCCATCAGTATTTTAGACAGCAATCACTAAATCAAGAGCTTTCCTTGTTTTTGGCCCTTGTGTGTTCTTCCTGTTGTCTGTAGAGCTCTGCTCACTTGTCCTTGCTTTGAGAAACTAAATAAAGTTTACAATGGAACAGCACAAGGAGTCATAAGCTGCCCCTTTACCATTAACTTCTGAGTTTGTGATGGTTAATTTTGATTCCCATCATTCCTGTATTCGGAAAGCCCCTTACTTTTTATGTGGGGTTGTGTCCTCCCTGTCTATTCCTTCGCTTTGCCCTTTGGCAGGCGAGACACCCTGAAATAATCTGATGGACAGAAACACAATTGCTTTTACAAGCACAACACTTGATTATATATTTGTTTTGAAAACAGTTTCCAGAGCCTAGAGTATGTCAGCAAAAAGCCAAAGAAAGAGTGTTGATGTTGTTACAAGGTCAGCTCTTCAGAGACAGTAGGCAGCAGCGTTGGCACTCTGACAAATTATCACCATGGCAAAGATGGCAGCTCTCAGGCAGTGATTCAGCTGCTTTGACAATACCAAGGCTCCAGCTAAATGTGAAGATAAGTTACTCATACTCCCTCGCACACACACACTCACATGCACTCTGCCTTGGGAGTTTCTTAATGCCTTTTTTTTCCTTTTTTTTTTTTTTTTAATGAAGTTGCAGTGTTTAAGGAAAAATAGAAGCCATGTGCTTAAGGCTGACAGACCACAGTGAAAGTTCTTTTTCCTCATACACACATATATTCTGTGCATATATACACCCACCTACACAGACACCTCCTATTGACAGGATACTATTATAAACAAGCATTTCCTTAAGCAGTTGAAACAGTGAAATGTGATTCTCAAAAGACTTCCTTCCTCTGTAGATAATTTCCATCTTCCCCTCTCATTAATGTAAGGGGTTTTGCACCTTTGTTTGTGGGGGGACAGGCTGCAACAGCCTTCCAGGCAAGAGACAGCATGCACAGGGGCTACACACATGGGGATGGTTCAGTTCCCAGAGCCAGCATCTAACTGCTCAGTCCTGCTCCTCTTTTGCTCTCTGGGGAACGCATTTTGGCTTTTCCCCTGGCCTCAGTTATCAACATTTTTATGCTGGTAATAGCTTCTGTGTGATTCTGTAAGTATTTTATACATACCTTGTCCTCTTGCTTGTACACAATGAATACTTGCATCTCTAGTGTTAGCACAGCCATACTCCTGTAGCCCACATGGCACCAGAAAACTTACTGATGGAGGGGAATGTTTATAGAGGCTATGCATACATTGCAAGTCCTGTTAAAACTATAATTATGGACAGGCTTTTGGAAGCTGCTCTGTAAAAATGTACAAATTTCACTTGGGCTTTTTTATTGGGATATTTTGTTTTAAAGTCACTGCTTTTGTTTAATTTTGTGGGTCTGGGAGGACAATTTGAAATTTGCAGGAATGAAAAAACAGCTTGAGATAAACTACCTCAAGTAAAGCCTGTAGACTGGTTAGGAGACGTTGCCAGCACTATCTGCTTGGAAGAGCCTTTTTCCAGGCTGGAAAAAGCTATAAAATTCACTTTGCTATACAAGGTGTTTTGTTCTTAGTCTTAATATTGAAAAAAAAGCTTTTGTATCTATGTGTGCCCTGCAGCTTTGTCCTCACTCCATGTTAGGGCAAGAATGGGGTGTGCATCAGCTGCCTCCTCTGCCTCTGCCTTGGCCTGCATCCAGCAGCTCGTAGTTGTTCCAGAGGAAAGGAAAGGAAACCCAGCACAGGGAGATCCCACCCACCCTCCCCAAGGCCCAGATGGGACCATGTGGGGAGGATTCAAACCCTGATTTGCAATCCAAGATGTGCTCCAACAGGGAAAATATTTCAGCATTTCTGTGTGAGCAGGTTTTTCCCCAGGAAAGGTACAGGGATGGCTGCTGAATTGTATGGGAGTACATGTCCACATGCAAGGGCCAGGACCAGGACAGCGCTGCAACTACTGGGGCGATGGGCAAGCACACACCTCACATGGCACATGGAGGCTCTGCTACTTCCTTGCTCAGAGGAGTTTACCCAAGGAAAAATTCTATCTTTGAAGCATGACATGACCCAACTAATCAGCCTCCAGAGCAATGTGGATCCCCACGGCTCTCTCCCTACTGTAGCCCTTAGACTGCAGTGGGTACACAGTGTGAAGCAGGAGAATGCAGACATCTGGCTGCTTATAAAACAGCAGCATTAATAGGGTTTTCCTGGCAGTTGCTAATTACAGGATGTTTCCCCGTTTTCCTACGAAGAGCCATTATGAAGAGAACATTAAAAAATACTCAGAAGTGTTTAGAAACGTAAGGATCTCTTTCTGGAAGTACTGGGGTCTTGGAATGGTTCAGAACTCTCAGGAACAAATCACCATCTAATGATGATACACATCTCTCTGATATTATGCATTTGACATTGAAAGCTGGAATTTTGCACAAAGTCCTCCTGCACCAGCTTTAGTGTGTGTATGTCTCCATCCTTTATAATTGGAGGTCATGCAGCCATGCACTCACTGCCCAATTGCCTCTTTATCCTTCGGTGGTTTTGGTGCTTGTGAACAGGACAGGCTGCAGACAAGCACATCACAGCTGAATGCTGTGCCAGTCTGCCTACCTTCTCCCCTTCCTCTTCAGGATGCCTCACCAGCAAGACCTGGACTCCTCTGGATCAGCCAGTGTGGGTTGCAGCAAGGTCTCAGTTTGCTCAGGCTGAAGCAGCATGGGAAGACAGGCAGAAAGCCAAGCCTGCTGCAAAACTTGGCTCTTTTTCCAAAGGAGAGATTATCACTTTTTTTTTCTCTTTCAAGAAGATACTTGTCAAGGGAGTATTAGTGGAAAATGGAAAGACAGCGCTGTGTTCCTGTGCCTGTGATCAGGTATGATTACAGACAGAAAAGATAAATGTACTTTCAGTGAGTGCAAGGGCCACAGTCAAAGCCACAGGAAAGGTGGAAGCATTCTCCCATTAGGGGAATGCATAAAAGGCAGGAGAGAAAAGTAAGCCAGGCAGCGTTTTCAAAATGAGAATGTACATATGAATGCAGGAGTCTAATTTTAATCACCCACGTATGAAATGTTTGGCCCAGCTCCCAATCTTTTCTGAGCAGGAGCAGTTGTGTAGGATTCCCTTTCCTGGCAGGTGTGCAGGTTGTTCCCTCTCCTCTGCAGCGGGGTCCAAATGAACACTCTTGACTCTTGTCAAGGGGAAAAGAGATGCAATAAGGAGAAGCCACTCATGCAGGCAGTGAGAACAGACACCAGTCAAGACTCATGACCTGCTGGCAGGTGGATTCCCTTCCCACCACCATCGCTGCTCTGCAAGCAGGTGGCCAGGCCTGGAGGAAACCTCATTTCCTGTCACCCACACGCACACGGGTGCCAGTATACTCCTTTATCAGGGAGGGAAGCAATCACTTACTCCTTGAGCTGGGGGAGAGTCTCTCAAAGGAGAGACTTCTTCCTTGCTAGGGGTGCCATATGCTGCCTTTTACTTCAGAAAACTGTAAATGCACAAAAAAAAAGGACTCTCCCTTTTTTTTTTTTAACCCGATACCTATTTATCCCAGGCATGCTGTTCAACACACGCTGTTTACAAGCAACAACATTAGGCCTCTGTTATTATTCTTACAGGTCTTGGGCCTTAAAAAAAAAAAAATCCATGTCTAATGAGGGGAAAAGATATTACAAATAACTACAAATTACATGGCCCAGATGCAGAGTTTCTCCTTTTGTTACCGTTAGGCACATCAGTCTGAAGATCAGCAAAATGTGTTTGCTAAAAATTGATAATCACTGACTTCCTGTTTTATTTTTAATACATGCTTTGCAGATTGTCTTAGCCATTCGAGGAAATGATAGCTCTCATTTCATTGCTGCTGACACTGCTCTGCTGCCTCACAGGAAAGAAAACCAAGGAAAATAAGAGCAGTCTCACAAGGTGGTTAAGATGCATGTTTGTTGACCCAGGAGTACTGGACAAGAGTATCAGCAACATCTTGCAAGCCCATTCATTACCCAGCTGCTGGAAAACCAAGTATCATAAATATTTCATTGATTTTCAGGAACATAAAGCATGAGCCATGGTGCTGACATTCAGAGACCTGGGAGGAGGCGAGAAGGAAACACAGGAGACTTTTTTTCAGCACTAGCTGTGAGTAGCTCATCCCATCTCTGCTTAAGAGAGTTAAGGACCAGCCACAGCAATACTATTACAATCTCAGATAAAAATATTCCTTTAGAAAAATTAGAACTCTCACAATCTAATGGGAGCCAAAATAAAAGCAAACGGCAACAAAAGCAACTCCACGATAAAATCTGAAAATGCTTATAGATCCTGAAAGCATAACACACCTGACTATATATTGTGAATCACAAATCACTGCCAGCAGCAGAAAGTATTTCAACACTCTACTGGTTCTGGAGTTTGGACCCAGCTCTACTTAAAATTGTATAGGGGAAAAACAATTTCAGTAATTCCCCTATGTAAAAATATATTTCTACAGGCAGGCAAGTCTTGGGTTAACCCACTTCAGGACTTCAGATCCTGCCTCAGTGAGAACATTTTCAGAGATGAGATACAAAGGAACATTAAATAACTCTTCCCTTGCAAGCTAAAAATAAAACACGTGAATTCCTGCTTCCTTTCAAGATGCTAAAACAAGCCTTCAAACAGTTACTTGAAACAGTGTTTCACCGGTTTGTGCTACAACTCATCCTTCACTTCAATTTATGTTCCATCAGTCCTTGGCAATTTGCACAGAAAGTCCAAAAAATGACTGGGGTGGGTATTGGCCACCTATGGAAAATACTGCCCCTCTCAATTCGATGGATAACTCTTGCTGTGCTTGTATTAGCAGACACAAAAAGTACATCCAGTTCCCCATCACAGGCACACACTCTACCAGTGCCCCAGCATCTAACACAGGCAGAGCTCCCCTCCCTCTCCACCTGCCCTCCACACACACCCAGCATGGGATGGGTACGGGATCGGACACATCCCTCATCCAAAAAGGCAGGGAGCATTTTAGTGTCCAGAGCTGGACACTGCACCAGCCCCTTAGCCCACACCAGGTACGTCTCTCCCCACCAGCAAAATCTTATTTGTATGCAAAATGGTGGTATGAAGCCTTTTCCAGCGTGCCAGTACAGCTGAGTGTGGATTCTTTGCGCTGAAATACTGCAGGGGAGTCTCCTGATTGCCTGCATCGATTTGAGGAGCATCTGCCTGCCTGCCTGCCTGCCTGCAGAGCCCGGGGCGGTGAGGAGAGCTGGAGCCAGCTGTGGGTCTGCCCTGGCTTACTGCTGCCACGCCAGCAGGATCCAGCCAGGACCAAAGCATTCCGAAATCCCGGCTAGGAGATCGCCTCCGTGCACAACGGGAGGCAGGAGGGGGTCAAGGCACGGTAGGAGCTGCGGCACGCCAGCCCCAAAACACAACAGAGAAACAGCTAGGCCAGCACACAGCCCCACAAGGACAGACCCAGCTCCCAGGGAGCCGACCCACCGAGCAGCAGATTTATGAGGAGGCGGAGGTCCGTGTGTGTGCTCCAAGCAGATAAACCCTGGTACCCTCCTGATTCACAGGCAGGGTAGAAAGAATCTTTCCAAGGCTGAACATCGGTCAGAAACGATTTTCCTTAATCGCCTATTTATTTTGTCCTTTAGAAGTATGCTGTCAAGAGAAAAGGCTGAATTACAAAAACACCTTATCTGTGTTTTTCAAAGATGTCATATTACTTAAGGGACTGGTAAATTTAGCTTTGCACACTGAATATTCAACTGACCTGGTGCATTTAATGTGTAAGACCATTCAAGCATATACAAGGCTGTGCTAGAGCCCCAAATCCTAGCCTATGAAAAAAAAAAACCTTAAAGTTGATGTTAAAAATCAGAAAATAATTTATTTTCATTTCCAAATGGTTAGTGAATGAGCAGACTAAATAAATATCTTCTAATTCAAGGAAACTTAGGACAAAACATGACATTTAGGAAGGACGTTTGAGCACTTCTTCACTAGCACAGTTAATTACCTGAGCAGAGTAAAGCACATACCTGTGTGTTTACAAGATCATTGGTGAGAACAAAAGAAAAATACCTACAACATCATGGGTACCCCTAGTGCTACAGAAGAATTCAGTAATGGTTGGATAAAATCAAGAACAACTTTGCCAATTTAAGGACTACACAGACAAACACATTTTAATACCTTTTTAATACTTTTTTTAAATTTTTTTTTCTGCTAGTTTTCAGGTGTGTCTCACAGTCTTCACAGTAAACTAGGTCTCTCTCCAAAGTATTTATCTGCTAGCAATGTTGTATGTTCAGTGGTGTATAGTCTGGGGCTAGAGGTACACCAGTAAAGAATGAAATGATGGGAGAAATAGCCTAAGATTTAGTCAGATCTGTCTGAGATCCACTAAGTTTCAAAAAAACCTGAAAACCAAATGCAGTACCAAATAATGTAGTCTTCAAGAGTTGATTAACTCTTTTTTAAAGATGGAGCTTCATATATCCCCATCACCTTCCCCTTGCATTACCACAAATCTAAACAGTAACTTGGACAGATCTGGTGAGGACAGCAGCAGAAACAACACAATTTCCATCTTAATCATAACAATATACATAGATTTTTCCAGTCTGAACTCTCACTCTCTGAGTCCTGGCAGTGGTTAGGGTGTATCCCCTCCTTGCATTTGGCAATAATAGCAATTAAGTGGATTGGGTAATGACTCCAAAGCCATTACAAATGAAATGCTCAAGACACCAACAGGGCTTGGTGGTCACTAATCCCATAACAAGGAAAGCAACTACAACACTTAAAGCACATGCTTAACAGTGGTCAGAGACAAGCCACATGAAATTATGAAAGAGTTTCTTACTATTTGGGAAGGTCCAGTAATTCCCTGAAGGTAATTCAGACCTCCCCCCAAAAAAGCAGCTTATGTAATTCTTTGATGACTCTCAGGTTCAATACACTGGAGCCCAAGTGGGGAGACCTGGTGAAATGATTACCAGCTGTAGCTGGCAGAGACAAAACCTAGCAAGAGAATCCCTCCCATTCAAGGGCATCAGGTAAAATGGAGAAACAAGTCTCTTCCCTCTAGACCTGCCATTTAACACAAACAAGGTCCAGAAATAACATGCCAGAGGGAATGCCTTTTCCCTTCTTTTGGGACTGTATTTTTTATAGAAATTGGAACACACTAGTTTACATCCTAGGACCCCACAGGACTTTTCCTACAGATACTATTAATTTTTAAAACCACTGAGGTGGGCTGTTGTGCAATGTCCAGATCCCCCACTACCAGCTGACCCATATGGCCACACACCATGGTCCAAGGTTTCCTTTAGAGACAATGCCACCAGAGAGAGATTTTGAGTTTTAATCTTCTTTCTGAGAACTATGAACAATGGAAAATTAAATAGGTGGTTAACATCCATGTTCAGGTAGCTGCTGTCACAGGAAAAGGAGTAATCCTGTGGAGGCAGCAACCAAACTGTGTCACAGACCTGCAGAGTGGCTGGGGTTGGAAGGGACCTCTGGAGGTCATCTGCTCCCATCCCCTGCTCAAACAGGGCCACTCAGAGCTGCTTGCCCAGGACTACTGATGTCCTACCCAGGAACTTCTCAGCTCTTCCTAGCATGATAGTAGTACATTTACAACATAATTCTCAGGACAAATTTGAAAAGCAGGGAATTTGTAAATGGTGGAACAGTAGCAACATTAAAGAAGAAATAAAATGCTCTTCAAAGTTTAATTTTTAAGCAAAACAGATGCTTCACAGTGCCATAGTTCAGTAATATGTCCCTGCACAGACGCAACAAAAAGCTGAAATGCTAATTTTCTGATCTGAAAAAAATTGTGTTGTTGAAGTTAAATACCAGCTGAACCACAGAGAACCCAGGAAACCGGGCAGTCTATTTGGAGCATTAATGACATTTTGTTTACTGCTTAGGATGAATTCATCGTGCAAACAGTCCAAAGTGAGATCCTGGCATGCTCTGAACGTGCTCAGAGGAGCTGAGGCCAGAGACATTCTACATCCATATTAGGCTGTGGATCAAGTCCTAAGCTGGATACAACAGCTCTGCTCTGCCTGAGACTTTAAAAGCCCAATGATGGTAAATTAGATGCAGTATCACCATTATCCAAAAACTTATTTGCTCACGCTATGCGTGTGTTAACTATAGAAACATGAACCTATGAACACTAAACTGGAAATCAAAGCTCCCACATCACCAGACTGAAGGAGGATGAGCAGAAGGATTCTTGTGCCCAAGGAAAATGAAAATATTTGCAAATTAAACAAGAAACGTTACCCCAAAGCATGAATCTCACATATATGTCAAATCAAGTTTTTGATTTATGCCAAGGAAACTACAGAAGTAGCCTGCTTACTCAGCACAGAATTTATTTCTAAGAAAAGAAATAAATCTGCCTCCCTAAAAATGTCACTATGTTTATTGTTATGATTAAACTGCAGAGTGCTCAGCAGTTTTAGCTGGCCTATGCAGCAGTGAATTTTTCTTTCCTTAAGCCTTTGTATATTGTGGGTAATACAGAATATAGAATAGTTCGTGTTGGAAAAGGCCTTAAAGATCATGTCATTCAAACCCCCCAGGCCATGGGCAGGGACAGCTTCCACTAGACCAGGTTGCTCACAGCCCCTTCCAATCTGGACATGAACAGCGCCAGGGGATGGGGCACCCACAACCTCTCTAGGAAACCTGTTTTAGTGTCTCACCTCCCTTACAGTAAAGAATTTCTTCCAAATATCTAATCTAAACCTCTAATACTCTTTCAATTTTAAGCCATTGCCCTATGTCCTATGCCTACATGTCCTTGTAAAAACTCCCACTCTCTCCAGCTCACTTGCAGGTTTATGTTTAGGTACCAGAATGCTGCTCCAAGGCCTCCCTGGAGTCTTCTCTGGGCTGAACAACAACAACTCTCTCAGCCTGTCTTCACATGAGAGGTGCTCCATCTCGGTGATCATCAGTGAAACGTGCAAACAGGATGGGCAGTTCTATGACATTTAATTTTTCACACAATGCCCATTATTTTGGTATTTGAAAACAACAATTTGGGCAACCAGAAAACAGATCTTCACATTAGTTAGAAATGGATACAAACCTTGGGCACTTAATTTTAAAAATCTGTTTGGAATGAATTGTCTGCTTAGTATCATGCATATTAACAAATGTTTCCTTCACAGCCATGACTCAGGAAAACTCCTCTGAAAAGGAAGGAAAGCTGTGGAGAGCCAGCCCTTCAGTTCACCTCCTGATGGTGATTTCTCTCACATCTACATACAAGCACATCCTGATGCAATTTGGATCTACTGGAACCCATGCTGATAAGTCCTGGAAGTTCAGTCTCCTTCCAAAATAAAATTTTTCCCATTTGGATTGTTTAGCTATTTGCACATATGCATTGGTAATATCTGGCAACTTCAGGACAACAGAATTATGTGTTGTTACCCAATCTACAGTAATATAACCATGTTACATACACTGAGGTACCAATAAAAGATACCAATAAAAACACTTCTTTCTAAACAGAGAAAACAGAATGCCAAATATAGAGGAATTAGTAAAAAAAAATCAGGGCTTCGGTGATTTACTGCAGCATACCAAGTACAGTACTGGGCCCAGGAGACAAACTTTTTTGTATCCAATGTCAAGATTTCCCCACAAACATTTTCATGGCTTTTGAAAGCAAATGTATAATGTGTCTTGAAAAACCCCACTGACAGCAAGATCCTGCCCAGTAGAAGGAAACAGTCAAGCTGGGCTCTGGCTTTTCCCAGGGCAGATTTGTTCCAACTTAACTCCAGAGCTGCTAGGGGGGCAGGTTGCCCAGAGTTATTCAATAACCTAATAAAACGTTCAACAGGTTTCATAACCACATCTTGCAACACAATGCAGAGTGACAGCAACCAAACCATGGCTGCTTCTTTATTTGGTGCCATCTCCCCAATAAGAATATGTCTGTATTAGTAAGGGACACCGGGCAAGAATGTGCTCCTGAGAGCTGGAGCTGTTGCCTGCACTGCTACAACACCACAGCGTCCCTGGCACGGTTCTGGGCCTAAAGAGTCCTCCTTCCTCCAGAGGGCTCCTGGGCAGAGCTTGGGAGTTTGCAGAGCCCAGAGGCATTTCCAGCAGGCTGTTTGCTTGTGGCCACCCAGTCTAGAGACTGAGTTCAGTGGTATGAACACATGCTGTGCCATCCCAGTCTGTCCTAGTGCCAGAGGCAAACCTCTGATGTGTTTACTAGAATAGAGTGTCAGTCAGTGAGTTATTTAGTATGTTGAGGTCTCCACCTCTTCAGCTAGATACATTAATCTGGATGCCAGAGCTCTTTCCAAAATGATGTAAAAATGACACATTGCTTTAAAAAGCTTGTTTCCAAATCAGCTTTCTCCCTCTAAAGTATTAATAATATAATGGTAATCAGATCAGCTGATTTATCTGAAAGAATTGCAGCTTTCCTTGCAGACTTTAATACATGTCCTCCATAGCCGAAAGTGGGAATCCTGACAGGTTGCTCAGACCTAAAGCTACTTTTACAGAGATTACATCCTTTATACTCACTGTTTCTATGCTTTTTTTTTTTTTTTTTTTTTAATGAGCTGAACACTAAGGTGCTCTCAGAAGCCAGAATCTGACCCAATTAGGGCAAACTCTGGCCTTCTTCTCTAGCACTGACCATACGCTTGGAGCAAGAAACAAAGACAGAAATCACCCCTGTCCAAGAAATTGTCATGCTCTGGGATATATACAAATAAAACTGTTTGGCAAGCCAAAGCAATGCATAAACAGAACTCACGTAGGCTGCTTTGTCTCATAAAAGGTAAACTTCAGTTTTAATTCTCTAAGAACCAGTATTTTACATTCGAGTATCCTTAATTCCAAAGGTTATCCTTAATTCCCAGAGGTTATCAAATGAAAAGAAGTGGTAATAAGGTAGGACACATCCTAGGAGAGTATGAAAACAAAGATGCTTTAAAAAATACTAGCTTCTGCTCCTGAGAGTAGAAGGACTGAAAGTACCTTTTTAGCTAGGAAAAAAACCCTCAAACAACACCATAGTTTTCAAAGTAGTTTTGGTATATGCTGCACTGCCTATTAACTGATGACATATGCCATGGCACTTTTTATGAGTGAGCTGTATCTCATTTCTTCATGCAGTGCCTATATGGTTTTTTCTGTTCTCCTGCATAAGGTGCAAATTCCCGGGATGCGGAGCACATCTCATGGTATCATCACATATCCTGAGAACTATATACTTTATCAGAGAGTGGGAGTTTTAGTTCCTTTATCATGCAGCCAGAGGCGAAGTTTCATCTCCAAAGTTATATTTACTGTCAATAGAGTGAGTCTACTTGAGCTGACACCACAACTCCACTTCCCAGCTGATAATCTGAATGGTTTTGTTGTTTAAAGGCCACTTGATTAATATGATTGGAGAGTAACTGTCACAGAGTTTTACTTTCAGTTTCACAGCCAAGATTTTAAATCTTTTTGGACCTAAGACTTTTTTCTTTCTTTCTTTTAAGCCTCTTTCTCTGAACCCATTTGCAGACAGAAACCTGAATTCTGTTTGCTTACAAAATCATAGAATCATAGAATGGTTTGGGTTGGAAAGGACATTAAAGACCATCTAGTGTGAACTCCCCTGCCAAAGGCAGGGACACCTTCTGCTACAGCAGGTTGTTCAGACCCCCATCCAACCTGGCCTTGAACACTTAGAGGGATGAGATTCACAACCCCTCTGGGCAACTTATTCCAATGCTTCATCATCTATATATTTCTTCCATATATCTAAATTTCCCCTTTCAGTTTGTACCCAATCCTCCTTGTCCTGTCACTACAGTTCCTGATGAAAAGTCCCTCTCTAGCTTCCCTGCAGGTCCCCTTCAGGTACTGGAAGGCTGCTGTGAGATCTCCATGCAGCCTTCTTCTTCCCTGTTCCAAATTTGTCAGCCCATCTTCACATGGGAGGTCTGCAGTCCCCTCTCCAAGTTTGGGCCCTCCTCTGGACTCACCCCAACAAAATGCAGTGGTGAGGCTCTGGTCAGAGCACCCAGGAAGCAGCAAGACACCAACAGAAAAATCGTGCTTGTGCTCTGATCTCCCACTCCCCTCTCTGGCCTCCAGCAAACACCCAGCTGCTAATTCTCATCACAGACATGCAGATTTGTATCTCTGCTGCTCGATTTGTGAAGGGGTCGCCTGAGCACCGCATTGTATTGCAGACATCAAAGTGAACATGGCGAGTCTCCGCTATGCCAACAGCTACGTCAGTTTTAGGGTAAGTGCTGGCAACCTCAGCACCAGACAAGCAGAGAAGATGACTCTGGCACCCAGCCTGGCCTGCACAGCAGTTATTTCTGTACACACGAAACCACTTGCAACAGCAATATAAACTCACAGTTGCTCGTATCTGCACATCAGCTCGTGCTGTTCAGCACCCTTCCCTTTTGTAACATTAACTATTTTCCTGCGTTACTACATGGGAAATATGTTTATCCATGGAATTTACCAGTTACTCTCCTGTCTTAATTGAAATATTTTTGTCTAAACAGCTGTTAATCCATTTATTCAGGTAGGACTTAAATGGAAAGAATGACTGAGTTCAGCACAGCTTTCTGAACTCCTTAACACATTGCTATACCAAGGCCTGTGGGTCACAACATAAATTAGAGAATGTAAAACTGATGGTTTCCCTGAAAACATCAGGAAGGCAACCTTTGTCTGGAATAAATTGCTGGGATGTAGGATGTCTTCTTTTCACTTGTTTCCAAACATGTATTCCTCTGTAGTGGGAAAATCTGCCTCACATTAATAAAAGGCTATTTAATGAACTACTCAGCTATGATATTTTTAGTTGTCCAGTTGATGAATTATTCTATAACTTTGTAAACTGTTTGTAGAGTGGAGTCACTGAGATATATCCTCTCTCTGAGCTCATTATGCCTTGGCCAGGACATTTCTCACTGAGCAGTCAAAAAACATGGGGTCCAGTGAAGTGAAATGCATGACAAGCAAACACAGAAAATCTTATGAAGGAGATCAGAAAAAAAATTTCTGAAGTCTTGTTATTACAGATAACTGGCAGGAAGGACTTGTTGATTTATGCATCTTAGGATGGTATGACTCCCACTTGCCAGAATTTGTTCGTATTTTCATTAGGTACAAGTTAAGTTTGTAAAAAATGCAATTTTCTGCAAACTTTGCCTATTATTTATCCTTAAACCATTACTACCAGAGAGGAAACTGGAGCAGGAGCAGTGAGTCTGAAAGCAAGGACTATATAAAGATGATCTTTTGCGGGGAAAGTGATCTCACAGCATTATAAATTGCAAAGTTATTTTCCATCATAAAGAACTTATTTAGGCAGACCTAAGAGGATTGGGGGATCAATAGAGAAATGTATCCAGAAGTATTATGTAGCTTAGTAAAAAATATTAACTCTTTGCTAACCCCACCATGCAACATTCATATTGATCTCAAGCAGTCCACTCCTGTGAATAAAATACAGTAAGCATGGGGCACTTGCTAAGTAGGAAATAACATTCATCTGACCACACTGAACAAAACAGACATTGAATCAAAGGGCTCTTTCTGAAGAAAAGGGAGATTGCTGAAAGAGAACAGCAACAACAAAAAATGCAGAGCTGAACAGAGGTGTAATCCTAACATCAAACACACTAATGACAGCAGGATTATTTTCTACTCAGTACTGGCCAATGCGCTATAACAAAAGTTTTGAAATGTTCACATATTTATCTTCCTTCTGTTTGTCTGACATCTGTTCAGCTAAGGGCTGGAAGTACAGTAAAACCCAGGAGTTTTGAAAAGCGATGCCTCCTAAGCTAAAATGGAAATGAACATACAAGGTAACCCACTTTCTTTCCCCTGAGACGCTGCTGCCCAAGAACGAGTAGAGTTCCTCTCCCGCCCTCTGCCTGTCCTACCAGAAGTGTAGATGTCATGTATACTTCACGTGAGAAAGATGGGAAAGCCCAGTGTACTTTGGGATCCTCGATCGAGGTTGTTTTGAATGCTAAACAGTGTTAACTACACAAAGAAACTGGAGGTTCTCCCCTTTACTCCACAAAACAAGGACAATACCACCCTATATGCAGAAGTATCCCTGAGGAATTCAGGAACAATAATGCTATGTGTTTGTTTTCTTTAGCAGTCTCAGTGTTTAAGAGACTGGAGATGTCAAAGTTCAGGCTGCCTGTGAAGCTGCAGCTTTGCTCTCAGCATGTGCAAGACTTACGGGTACAATGTTTGACTTCTCAGTACACACCTGTGCACCCAAATCCACATGAAGGCAATACAGCAGAAACCTTGACAACTGCTCAAGGACCAAGGAACAACTCACGTGCCACCAGCAAACCTGGAGACTCTCCAGCACCTGTAAAGAGACTGGTTACATCAAGGATCTTCATTTGCAGCCAGTTCTCAACATGGATAAGCTGCTCTGGATTTATTTTCCCCTGAGGGCTTCTGTATAGGCCAAATGGGCAGATTTCCACAGGGACAAATAAGAGAAGCACTACTCATGCAAAGGTCATGTGTTCTACTGAAGTTTACATCCTTGTTCCAGTGTACAAGAACACTAAAGCACACCAAAGAAAATAATCCAAGGTCTTCTTTAAATGCGAAGAAATCCAACTTATTTTTATGCCAGTCTTGTTCTCAGTCTTACTGAATCACTTTTGCTAAATATTCCAAAAATACTCAGGCTGAGGAAAACAGCTGCTTAGAAAAATTTCAGTTCAGACATTTAAAGTTTTACAAATACTCTGAAAAACTATAAGGTACTATAATGGGAACTGCTGGGCAACCTTCTTAATTGGTGTTACTACCAACCTACTACACAGCCAGGAATTTACATATTTTAGTTATCACAGACTACACTATCAACTACCCTCCACTGAGCTGAAAACAGGCAGTAAAATAAAACCAGGAGGGAAGCAGAGAGCAGGAAGAGCTGCCAGATGAACCTAGACAAGCCCAGTAAAACTATTCTGTGGCCAGTCTGGCCTGTGAGAGCCACCAAAGGAGAGTTTCTTGTGTCTGCCATGGACGAGTAGACGACAAAGCTATACTAGACATATGCACATGCACATCGCCCTGACAGAGAAGGCTTTCACAACCTGGATAGTCTGTACTTCTCCCAAGGTCATGTGCCTGAAACCCACAGCCAGTCAGACTGACGCTTGAATCTGAGTGGAGCCGTACAGGCTGTTGAGATAAAATTATCACAGTCGTATTTCCGCAGATTGAAAAGAAACCCGAGATGCATGTTCAGATTAGCTGCAAGAAACAGGATCCCTGGACAAGCAACAGGCAGTCCTATCAGCATCCCATAAGGAAAACTCGAGCAGGTTTCACACAAACCAACCTCTGGAGAAAGAGGAACAAAATAGTTGCTTCTTCTGAGGCAGTAAAGGAGTGTTTCCAGAGCCATGTGATGACAGTATGGTCAGGACCATACCTCAGATCTATCCATGTGACTACAAAGAGCATTTGGCACTGAAGTCTCCTTTCCTAATTCACTGGACAGACCTAAAATGTTTCTGCAATGACACGTAGGACACAAAAACAGCCATCTAGGAGCTAATTTCTGAATGTACTGTTTACAGTTATCAGAACAACTCCAATGAAGTGAAAACTGGTGAAGATTTAAGAGCTTGACTTATTTTCTGCTAACTCCAAAATAAACAACAAACAAGAAGGCTGCAATATGTTAACACTTCAGTGCGATTGTCTGTGTGAGCTATGACAAAAAGACAAAAGTTTTAGAATTTTTAAGTTTCTATTGTGTAATAAGTAGTGGGTATTACAGGAATTTGAGTATCTTCAGGCTGGGAAAGACTAGATTTAGGATTGCGATAACCTACTTAATTTCCTGAGGTCATAAAGTTAAGCTGTAAAGTTCTTGCATCAGGTCAAGAAAACTCCTGATACACCAGAAACTCTACTTCATGATGAATTACAGTCAGATAAAGCTGTCATTTGAGAGATTATAATACCAATGTTCTTCTCAATAACCGTACTTGTACAGGATGCTGCTTTTATGTCTGTAAGCGGCTTTTTGCACCTCTTTCCTTCAGTAATGTGTGATCCTATCTTTGCAGTGCCTGTTACACTAATATGAAGTGACACTTCCTTACCAAGGGTTCAAATTTTAGTTGACCTTCCATTCTGCCCTGGACAGGTGAATGAATCAGACTGTCAATTTTGTAATAACTAGTTGAATTTTACTTTTAATAAAATTTCCAGTGCAGATTATTTTTTGAGCCACTCGACCCATCAATTTTTTTATAAGGTCAAAAGAACTGTTGTTCTTGATCATGCATACGACAGCATAAAACAAGGATAAATTACAAGTACAAGATTTGATAAATAGGAGACAGAAGATAAGGAATTCACCTTCAATAAACAGTTGAATTGTGAGGACTAAGGTCTGGCACTGAAAACAGAACAGGAGATACCTGGTAAAGAGAATAATGTGTGACTGCCATGTAGACTGTCCATGGCCTTCAGAGTTAGAGATGCTCAACATCTCTGAAAAAAGACACAAAGCATTATATTGCATTTAAAGCCACAGAAAGTTTATGTGTGTAATGCACTGTCTCCTACCACCAATAGTCCTAGAACATAAACAGGGTTATTTACAAGTGAAAAAGGAATGCTTTTATGAATGAAGGGATGTGCTTTCCAAAAAGCCATTAGGGCAGAGGGCAGTAGACGTCAGAAGATGGGGGGCTTCCTTTCCCAACACTCAGATAATCTGATCTCTTTTGGGATTTGATCCATGAGGAAAGCTAAACCACAAAGTCATCTTGGAATACCTTCATTTTGGTCTTTGCCAAAGACCACCTCCCCTCCCTGCCCCACAACCATCCAGTTTATTCAAGAATGCAGCTGGCCAGGCAAAAACAAGAGGAAATGCCTTTCTCTCATCACTCCTCAAGCAGAGGTCTGTGAATGCTCATACCTACAGCACTTTGGCCTACAGAGAGGTCATGAAAATGGGAGAAATGAAGAATCACTACAGAATGATCCGAAAGCACAGAGCATGAGCCATGCAGGGTTTTCATCACAATGGGACTGAGGATGGCATCACAGCCAAAAGAAATTTGGTTTAAAATGTAAAGCTCTCACGGTATCAGCCCACTGATGTGATAGTTTTAGCCAAGTTTCACTAGACAAACTCATTTAAATATGCTAGTCATTTTAAATACTGCTACAAGAATCATAACTGCTCCATTTTCCAGCATGACAAGTAGAATGGATTTAGGTTGGAACCAACTTACTTGTTGCACAGTCTTCTTTCTAGAAAAAAGACAGTTTCTTTTGCCCAAACTTTAGCACTTAAAAAAGAAGACAGTTTAGATGTGTTTAATCTGTTATCTCCTGCTGCTTTTACCACTTCCTGCAATATTTGGAAAGTTCTGTTCTTTATTTAAAAGCTGAGTTATCAGACATGGTGAATAATTCCCCAACACATCTATCTGATCTGTTGCCTACACCAACATGGAAAATTAAATGACCCAGACTGTACCTTCATTCTACTAACAGACTGGAAAGCTGCTTCCAAACAACTATAGTCTGCAGCTGCTCCTTTCCCTTGCTTTGCTCCCCCTCCAAAGCAGGGGAGCAGAGGCAGAGATGCCCAGGGAAGAGTGCTCTGCACCTCTGCCCAGTGGTGACAGAATTCTTAATGATAATATTTCTGCTCCAAAAGCAGGAGTCAGACCAGACCCTGTGCTGGAAAAGTTTCCCACTCTACTGATTTCACCACAAATGTGCAACATCCCAGGAATGTCTCCACGGGCCATGATTGACAAACCCCAATTTCTCTGCTTTTCCCTGAGCTCTGCAGGTACAAGGCAGCTCTGAGTTGGTTTCAGCTTCAGCAGCTGCTAAAATGCTGCACATCATCACTGGACACACTGTGATGCTAAGTGAGCTCTACAGCTTGAGACTGGCATTGGAGCACATCCCACCAGCCCGGGGAAGGGACAGAGGGGAGTTCAAGCTGCTGTCTACTGACACATGTCCTTTGTCTGAATGGGGAGTGGGGACACTACACCTTCACACAGGCAATTCAAAACAAGACTTCTTGAGGCTTCCTTTCCTTTCCTTTCCTTTCCTTTCCTTTCCTTTCCTTTCCTTTCCTTTCCTTTCCTTTCCTTTCCTTTCCTTTCCTTTCCTTTCCTTTCCCTTCCCCTTCCCCTTCCCCTTCCCTTTTCTCTTGTGAAAAAATGATAGCTCAGCTAGATTTATCAGACTTCCGTTCATTTGAGAGATCTGCTTGCAATGACCTCAGATCCTGACTGTGAAAATGTCTCAGCAGATAAAGTCTTTGACCACGAGCAGTTCTGAGTTCTCTAGATATAAAGAAGCACCAAGCACACTCTGGACTTCTCTTAAAGATAAAAGTTGGTTGTATTTATCTGTACACATATATATGTGTATATACACATGCATACATATATACTCATAGTTTAGAGATACCTTAACCTGGAGTCACCCAAATTACTGCATTTGAGCTTTTGCTTTTCAAGTCTGTGACAAGAATGTGAGGATGGAAACTTAAGGAAGTTTCAAAAGCCCACAAATATCCTCAGTGAACAGGCTTTTCACATCCTCACAATCAGAGTATTAAAAAAAATATTTTAATAACTGACTCCTTATAAATGATTAATGTATTGTATTGCATGTAAGTGCTCTCCTGTTTCTAGGAATATCTTGTTGGGTAATATTCTCATTTGTGATTCATTGCATGTTCTTTTATAATTGCAGTGAAACAATGGTTTCTGGGGAAGTGGTTTGAAAAAGTTTGTTGGGTGCTACAGGAGATCAAATTATAATAAAACTTACATGGAAGCAAAAGTCGTGGATGAATAACAGCACCAGTTTTAACAAAGGACTGAATAAACACATGTAATTCTAAACAGGATGGACTGAATTTTTCATCCTGTCAATTCATCGTGGAAGGCTCTATTCAGATGAAAAGGCTGAGCAGATAAGCCTGCATCTATCACCACAACCATTTGCTTCAAAACATACATACACAAGCCTGGGTTCCCATGGGCAGGGAAACTCTCACTGCAAGATGCCAACACAGACCTTTACAGGCAGAGTTTGGAATCCTCAGAACAGAGTAAATGCATGTGTAAAAGCAGTCTCAGCAAACAGTAATGACTAAAACAGGCAGTCTTTATTTCAGTGAGCAGAGAGGTGGCCAGGGCAGCTGGGATGACCTCAAGTTCACATCCCAGCACCATCAAGAAGCAGAAAAAACTGCCAAACATGTCAGATATGACTTCAAGACCTAGTCACCTGTTTTGTTTTAGTGAGGGAAAACATTGAGGCAGTGTCTGGGAATGAAATTTTCCTTTGCACTCAGAAATAAAAGGAAATATTTTCTGTAAGCATGGATTAAGTGGAGCACTGAACAACTCTTAACAGCAGATCACCCTCAAATTCAACCAAAATTCCCCACAGCTTCTCCAGAACTTCTACTACTTCCAATACAACCCTGGTGGAGACTCCTGGTGGAATCTCACTTATCAGTCCCAGGAACTAGGAAAAAGAAGGGTTTTCAGCTTAGCCATCTGCATTTGGAACCAAAATGCTCAGCTGCAGGGCTTTGGTATTTTTGACAGTAAAAGTAAATTGCAAGTGCAGTGATCAGCCAGTGAGCAGCAGTCTTTGTGGAAATAGTCACTCATCCAGACTGAACACAGAACACATAGGTTAGCTTATTGCTTCCCAAATATCAAATAAAAATAAAATACAAAGAGTACAGCCTAATTCTGACTTAAACAGTGGAGAAAAAGAGCACAGAAAAAATGTGTCAAAAGTAAGGGGCCTTTTATCCAGAAAATTATACAGTTAGATGTTATAAATTTGTTCAGAAAAAAAAGGGAATGCAGCAAATAATATATTTTACCTATATAAAGTTTGGTTTTGAGCAATTGTACTGAAATGCAGTGTTTTGAACGCAATATCCAAGTATCATAATAATCCATTAATACAGAGCTATATGGCTATTATTTTGTCAAAATAAATTGCAAAATGGAGAAATCTTAGAGGCTCAAATTGCTCTGGGATTTCTGTATAGCCTCTCTGCAGAAATACTAACCCAAAACGTAATGTGAAAAAAGCAGCAACTAAGGACATTCCGACTGAATGTCTTTTTTCATTCCCAGGTGAACAGAAAGCTCCATGACTTGTGTCCAAATATTTTGAAAGCATCAGTACAATGGAGTGACAGGTATTAAAGACATCACCTACCTTCCCATGATTACGTGAACTGTATCAGATTGAAGAAACAAAACTTTTTTTTCCCCTTGCTATGGTAGTTATTTTCATTCCCCTCAAAAGCAATCTAGTCTTCTATGGAATGCAGTGGCATTTTAAAACCTGAAGTGTGAAGGTCATGAACTGAATTAACACAAAGGGTAAAAAAATAATTCAAAAAATGCAGTACCGATATTTATACAGCAGTTTAACAGGCCATAATCATTATGAAGTCAGTGTAATTGTTTGTGTGTATGAAGGGCTTCAGGGGGATGAAAACTGTAGTAAAATTTGATGTGCCTTGTAATCCCTGGATGAACTGCAAGGCTTTGCCTGCAGGAACAGCTCTTGCACTAGGAAATGCTGTTCTGTCACTGGGAGAGATATGCAAGTGAGACTGCCCAGCCATGTCTGGGCCACGGGTGCCAGGAGCCCTGCCAGGCCTGTGTGTGTGCCAAGCTGCCACCCCACAGCCTGGGACAGAACCAGGCAGGACCAGCCCTACACCCTGCCCTCGTGCTGCACTGAGGGAGATCCAGGAACACCAACAGAACCAGAAGAGTGGTGCATTCAACAGGCTCCTTGGTGCAGACAGTGGGAGGAGCAGGAAATGTGCAGAATGCGCCGGCTGTGCTGCTGGCACCAGGTGGGGACATGTGAGGCTGATTCCCAGCACACTGTGGGATGCTGGGAATAAAGATAAAGGCTGGCATGCTGCTGGGTTCCTGCCTGCCCTCTCGGGTGTCAGCTCTCACCCAGCCCAGGTGCAGACAGCAGCATCACTGCCTCCTCGTGTCTGCCTACTGTGTGAGTTCGGGTTGCCTGCACTTTCGTGCTCTACTGTTATACAGTACAAACAGGGGAAGTTTTCTGCTGAGGCAACAGTTAGCACAAAGCTACCAGACAGACCCCAAGCAAAAGCCACCCAGAACAACAGAAGAGCATTCAGGGTGCACAAAACAAGTTACGTCGTGTGACTAACTTATCAGCCCTTCTTCTACCTCTACCCTTTGTGCTTTGGTAGCAGAAGGTATTAGGAAGCATTCAAAACACCTCAGCTTGACTGTAAGAGGCTAAAAATCTTAAAAGAAATTGCATATGGAATTCCTTTTCTTTTGTAAGCTTCAGAAACAAATGCTTTGAAATCCCCAGTGCTCTTCCATCAATGTGGAGGTGACTAAATGTAGCAAAGAGCAAAGGTATTACAGGGCAGATTCTTCTCTGCTTTTCATTGCATTGTACAGCTGCTCACATCTGTACCATGAGTTCAAAGCTTGAACACAAACTGCTACTGTCTGACAAAAACTCTGCACTGAGTATCAAATAGCACCCAGCCACATTTTCAAAGGCTTTTTTTTTTTATCTCCAAGAAGAATGTTTTCAGACATAAATCGTATTTCTCCAGGCCACTGGCAGTACCCAAGCACTCCCCACGAAGAGAGAGAACCACACCCTACCCGTAGAAATGATGCTCCTCCGATCGCTTGCTCTGTTCCCTGCTTCGTCTGCCTCAGAGTGCCCAGATCAGATCCTGCCCCGGAGAAAAAGCAGAGTCAAAGGCTTGTGATACTCAGAGCTGAGTCCTGGAGCCAGGCTGCAGGAGGATCAGGGAGTACTGGGCTGAAGCAGCATGGATGGGAGACACATCAAAGTATACTCTTGCTCAGTCATCACGCATAGGTAATTGAGAGCATCTCAGTTTGAAACTGCTGGTCACCATCTGGTGATAAAATATGGAGATGCCAAGTGAGTTAAAGCAAGCTTGTGCATACCAGTATATTTTAGTTACACTACATAATGAAACCCATCATCACCTTCATTCATACTGTGGTGTCTGTCCCAGCGTTGCAGTTTCGTACAATTTGTGTTAACTTCTTCTCTCCTTAGCTTCAATTACAAGCCAATTTCATCTTTCCATCACACACACATAAACATAACCTTCCAATTCAAGACACTTCTCATATGAAAGGAAGTTAAGTGCAAAAGAGAGCAGCTGAGACCTACAAAGTCATGCCACTCCTAAAAACAGGCACAGAAGTCAGGCATTGGCATGAATTTGCTAAATGACGCAGAATTAAAGTGCTAAAGAAAAAGACAGGAGTCTGGCCCTTTCCCTGCTTCACAACTCTTCAGTGTGAATTACAGAATCCTAGGACAGTAGCAAGATGAGGCCCAGCTGATTTTAAAACAATTAATAATTTCCTAACATGGTGAGATATTTTAAATAAACGTAACAGTTTTAAACACCCGAAGCACTCTCCTTTAATTATTTTTGCTACATCTGAAATGTTTGAGGAAAATGTAGATGATATCTCTAATTTGTTAATTACCAGCTGGCTCCTACCATGCATTATTAAGCTGCTATGGCAGTGACTAATGCCTCTGACAATACTAAATTACCAACAACACCTTGTGGAGGAATGTGACCTGAGCAGCCTAGAAAGGACTACCCACAGGTGTTTATTTTCAGATAAAGATGCTGCATTAACTCAGGCATACAGCAGCCAACATTAGGTACCACAATAATACCCAAGCCCAGAGGAAGGGGGCTGCCCCCCAACCCCCCACATGCTGCCTCCCCATGACCACTGCCATGCCCCGTGGCTGGAGTAACACAGACACCTGCATCTTGCTCCCTGCTCATGCCACGGATGTGAAGGAGGAAGAGCACATGGGAATTTTCTCTGGAGGTGCTTTAGCTGCAGCCATGGCTCCCTGCTCATTGGCTTGGGCAGGGGTGGTGGATGTGCAGAGATGGACCTTGCGCCCATGTCTGGGACCTCTCCACTTCCAGCCCAGCAGTCCCAAAGGCTTTGAAAAAGGGAAGATGAAGACTAAGGAAATGTCACTGCCCACAGAAGGTCCCTCTGCACACCTGCAGCCCAAGCACTGCCCTTTTCCTCTAATCTTTGAATCCAAGTCTTATACTTTTTTTTTTTTTTTTCACTCTAAGCACTTTCTGCCAAATTAATAACATTATAGCTTGGATGGGAACGTACACATCTTAGTTGTAAGTGTGTGAAACAACATTCCTTTCCAAATTCTCCTAGAGTGGTTACGAAATCCAGTCTTCTCATGTGCATTTGCATCATAAAATTGCTGAACAAACCTATTCTGCTGTAATGGGAAGGGACACATTTTCTTCTCTACTCTAAGTAGGTCAATGAAAACATGATGTTGTGAGGATGAAACTGTTTTCCTTCGTCTTCTTATCCCTAACGGCAGTTTCAAATAATTCCAATTCAATTATGTTTCTAGTGTTAGAATAATAACACTGTAAGATTATTAACAACTGATGTATTGGAGGTCCTAAAGTCTGGGGTTTGGGCTTTCTTGTGGGCTTATTTCAGCCTTAGGTATACACGTGCAATCCTAACACATGGCACATTGTGGCACAGTCAAGGAAAGCCTGCAAAGAAATCTGGATGTGAAATGCAATGTATTAGGAGGCACAGGAGTTTAACTCTCAGCTCTGAGATTGACACTGAGCTTCTATATCAATGTGATCTCCATTTTAGGATGACATTCTGACTATCACCTCCTCTAAATCTGTGACCAGTGAACTTCCTCTGAATTGGCACTGGCGTAAACAAAGCCAGAATATTTCCAATGTAAATACTCCAATTCATAGCACTTGGAGACTTCTCCACACACATTTCATCAGGAGGGATTATCCAGTAGCTGGAGAAACATTCAACTTGCAGCTATAGTTGTCTGCATACTAAATAAAAACTAAAGACCACTGGCAATAAAAATACATTTCAGGGGAGAACACCCCTCTCCTCAATGAAAAAAAGGGAAGAAATTACATTACACTGAAGAGAATACAGAGTGCCTAAAGTATTATCAAAAGAAATGTTAAACAAAAAAAAAAAAAAGGATGCTGCTTTTCTACTGTCTATTTCAGAACAGATGGTATAAATTAGTTTTGTTCACATTATCTAAAAAACAGAAAAAAAATTAATTCACCTCATGTAATGCCCATTGCAAGCTCTCACTCACCCACACAAGAACTCCAAAGGCCCCCTTCTGCAGCCAAATATTTGTCATAGCAAAGGTTACATGCTCTCACAACCCACTCCTTGTGTCCTCGGCCTGAAAACAACAGGCCTGCTAGGACAGTAAAGCTAAGCACATACAAGTGGACATCACTCTGTCCGCAGTGCGAAATTTTTACCCTATGAAACCCCATGACTTCAAAGGAAACTCGGGTTTCATCTGAAGAATCCAATTACATATCTCAGATTTAGGATGGACTGTCAAGTGCCAGCTGACAAAGTGATGTCCCCAAGTATTTCAGGACAATGATATTTGAGATGAAATGCAAAGCCAGCTGTTTATGCCTTATCTAAGGAACATTTCAAAATGAGGAAATTATATGATGATTAAGGGCCTCCTCCACCTCAGCATAACACATTCCACTCTGCAGAGATCTTTGCAACCAGAATTTAGAAAGAATGTCTGTCATTAAAATAATTCCATGACCAGTATTATCACCACTACAGTCAAATCACAGGGATGGTAGGAAAGATATGTAATCCACCTCCCACCGTGAGATGGAGTCAGATATATTTTGTTCATGTTTATTAAAGTCATTCCTAACACTTCCAGTGATAAGACTCCACAAGATTCACTGTCAGGGTATTTTGAGGATAAAACTTTCACAGGGTTTACCTCCTCTTCCTTGTTTCATTTTAGATCCATTTCTCTCTGTCCATAGCACAGCAAAGACATTACCCATCCAGTCTTTGCAACAGCCTGTACTGTGCTGTCTGTGCTTGGAAACCTGCCTTTGTCCTACTCAGTCCTCAGCAGGCTGCTCTTCTTTAGGCATAGAAACTGTAATCCTTTCAGGGTTGCCCCCTGGGGTATGTCCTGTGGCTCTCTGGTCACTTTTCCTGCCCTCTTCTCCACATCCAAAGTGGTCGGCATTTTCTTCAAGAGCGGTGCTCCCAACTGAACACAGCTGAGCACTCACCAATGTGGGGATTGCTCCCTGCAGGCTGTGGTCCCACTTGAAGCCCAATGTCATGCTTTCCTTTTTCCCCTTTCTATTGTGCAACAGCTCAACATTGCCAATTCATGTTCAACTAGAGATCCACAGTAACCTCTATCCTTTCCTGAAGAGCTGCTGTCCCACTGGCTGCTCCCCAGCCAACACTGGTATCAAAAGCTACAAGGATACAGTTCAGTGAACCTTCTGGAACGACACACCACCACTGCAGTCTCTGTGCACCCAAGAAGAAAAAAGTGCCCTTGCAGTGCTGCTTCACAAAAGGCACCAAGTTGTGCGTAGTTTTTCATCAGCACACAGTGCAAAACACTGGAAATCCATCAAGGACTGGGCTAGGATTTGCATAAACTTCCCCACTTTTTATTTGCACTATCTACCAGGAGCAGGGTGGAAAACCAGGTAGGAAAACCAGGTAGGACTATTTCTTCCAAGGCTGAAATACCCAATTTTATGTCCTTGCTCTGTATAGAGCCTGTCAGTATAGGTAGCCAAGCCCAGTACAAGCCCAAGCACTAACCTACAGTGGTGCACAACAGAAAAAGGATGGGACCAATGACCTGTGAAAGAGGTGTAGACAGACCTGGCTAGGCTGGGGTTGCTTTCTGGCAAAACTTGGTTTGTCTTGGACATAACACAATGGATGATTTATTCAATACTTCAGTACTTACCAAGAGCTCAGGCTTTGTGCACAAGGAATTTATTTCTGCTTCCTGAAAATGAGAGTGGCCTGAAAAATTATCAGTCTGTCTTCTTAGTTTATGCCTTTTTCACAGAGAATACACTGTCCCAACAAAAATGGATATTAAAAAGTGTAACAGCAAAGATCAGGCCCATTCAGTCCAAGTTACCACCAAGTTGGGAGTAACTGCACATGACACTCAGTCATCATCTATTCCACCTTACACAAAAATGTAGTGTCCTGCAAAGAGTTCACATGAGCCTGGAACTATTATTTCTCCAAAAGTCTTCAATCTCTAACGCTTTTAATTCTATTTAGGAATACATTATCAGATTTAATGCAGATGAAGAACTCATATTTGTTTGAATTTTCTTCAACCACCCACTACCTCTTTTATTTATTTAACTGTATAATTTCTGAAATCATATTTACTATCACCTAGGGTCACATAATTGCTTTTTGCCATTATCATTTTAGCAATGATAGCAAAATTTAGCAGTTTCCTCTGTTTACCCCCACTTCCTCCTATAGAACCTTTTTTCAGTTGCTCTGCTAAATGTTATGGCTGACTTGAAACTTCATATATCAAATATTAGAGTGAGGCTGAATGTATTATTTACACATTTTCAGCAAGTTTCATAGCTGAAGTTATGGAAAAGGAATAGTTTCACCTGTGCTAAAAGAGATCTTTAACTATTATTCTTTAGCTGAGAAGCCTTGGTTCCTCCATTGTTTCACACACAGAAATTCTGCAGGCAGATACAACTGTAACTTTCCTGTCACTATCACCAAACAGCCGCTGAGTTTATTATGAGAAGTCACACTTCATCCCCAAGGACAGCTCACAGGGAGCTTTAGAGCTTACAAGGGCAAGTGATTGCTGTGGCAGCGGAAGGTCTGCACCTTTGCTGATGACTTCTGTTTTGAAATGACGTGGGTCTGTGGGGGACATGCTCAGGGGCTCCTTGCAAGCCACACACAGCCACTTGTATTTGAAAATGTGTCTGCTCCAGAAATTTCCTCCCTGAGACTCTCTAGGCAAGCAGAGGAGATGGAGCAAGGACTGCTGTTGAATTACCACTTCTGAGGTGCTGCCAGCGTGCCCTTGCTGTGATTGTTTGATGGGTCATCCAACTCTATGGCTGGAATTAGGGAAAAGGCAACTCAGAGCTTTGGATGAAGAGGCCTGGAAGGTGGAAGAGAAAGATGGGAAGCCAGGATGCAGAATAAGTTAATGTAATAAGTAACATGATAGATATAATTATCAGAAGTGGGGTCTTTAAGGAAAAATAAAACATGGCTTGTTTACAGAATAGCCTGGCAGAGAATGTAGCTTGACTCTCAGCTTTGTTAGGTTCTTCCTGCATTCCTGTACCAACCAGTATACTACAATTTATAACTGCATTAAGCTGATGTGATTTACTTTCCCTAGTGAGACAGGGAAACTGATCAAAATTTTAAGAACAAAAATAAAACCGTAAAACACTTTGCATTTTGTTTGATCTGTTTGGAAATGTGTTCAGTCTGTTTGGAAACAAGATTGTTGGTGTATATTCGAAGAAAAGTTAAGTATTTGTTATCAAAAGAGCAATTAAAAATATACATCAAACATCAAGATAAAGGACTGGCCAGCTCTCCTAGACTAACTTCAATTTTTCAAGTAGGTGAGAAAGCTTTCACTCATACAAGATAGTTAGGATTCCATGTTAAAAAAGTGACAAGATTTCAGAATTACCAGCTCACAAGTTAAAAAAATTATTAAAGCAATGTGTTACCTTCGTAATTTAACACGGTTTTTTAGATGTAAAGGTAGTCATTCTCAAGTCAATTTATAGGGAAAAAAGAATGGCCTAAAAGCAGGGAATGGATTGTATTTCCATATCACACAAACAATACGGTAGGTCTCTTAATTCAATATGAGTTGTGAATTAAAAAGAAACAGGGGGACATTGTGATAGCCAAATAATCATTGCTTTATGAATCTGGGAAGAATCAAAGTGTTCCATGATCTTCTTCCAAGGACAATGTTGCATTAAGAATGAACACACACTGAAAAGGTATTAATTACTAGACAGCACATACTTCCGTTACAAGAGGTATTTTTAAAATGTAGCAGGAAAGCCCAACACTGCTAATTCTATCTGCAGCTGTTACTTGGTAAAGAGTACTCAAGGACAACTTCACTCCAAGCATGTTCTTCTGTGCTCTGCCTTTGCTTGATTTCATTGTGTTTAAAAAAAAACTAGTCACAAGTTGTCATCAAATTGCTTTGAAACCTACTTGCTGTCTCTGCTTCATTTTTATCTCTTTTTTTTTAGGTTCCACTTGGTGCAAATTTTCTTACAAATTTACGAACAGGTATTTCATACCAGACTACACTTATCCTTATCATAAACATAAAAGAAAATAAGAGTGCACCATGTACTACTTTTCATCCCTTGATCCTGGAGCACTTCACAGAACCAGGCAAGTATCACCATCACTGCTCTCAGAATGGGATACACCTCTCCCTCCATGGCTTGACAAAGATCACAGGCACAGAAGCTGACTTGTTCCCTCCACTGCCCCAGGGAGGGTTATGTTCACCAAACAGCTATCACCACACCAGCAAATGAATTAATAAAGAAAGATTCATGATTTCCACTGTCTTCCTATCTCTTTATTACTCAGAGCATAATCCCCAAAACAACTTTTATAGCAAGAGGCCACCTAATTGGTTCAGACACAGGAAAGAGACAGTAGAACTCAGTTTCCTGTAACACTCCCTGCCAGGAAGGATGATTTTTCAAAACTGTTAGGTGTTAGGCATTCTCTCAACTACCACAGCTGCAATTAGATGCATTTTTAAGCATCCTATTAGTGGGAAGTATCGCTGTGTTTCCAGGTAAAGTCACTGCATACCATAATAATTAGCCGGGAAGTTCTTTATTCCCTGATACAGCAGGAGCCGGAACGAATCGTGTGTAAGTGCAGGAGATCTGACATCACTTGGGCAGGCAATTTCCTTGGGTTTCCACTCACGGGCTCAGAGGTGCTAATATGGCTGCATAAGACATAATAACTGCATTATTTTCGGGGTTAGGTGGATTTGTGTTTTTTTACAGAATTACAAAACTACAGAATTGAGGCTTTCTGCAGACCATACAGACTGTCATACTCTGCCAAAACAAATCACTGGGAAAAAAGTCAGGAGAGGAAAATAAAGGAAATTGTATCACTATAAGCTGCTGCTTTGGAGCTCAGAGAAACACCAGCAGTTGACAGGGAATCTTGGGGAAACAGTCCTTAAACTCTTTACCAACCAGTTCCTGATGACACTCCCATTTCCTTATTTACAGCAAAATGACCACTGCAAAAAGCTTGAAGATGAGGCTAAAAGCAAGGTTTTACAAAGGCAAAAAAGATCACGACAGAAAGAAAATGGGAACCATGTACAGTAACTGTAAAATCTAGCAAGGAGGGATTTTTAATACCTATAAGCATTTCCTTGCCACTGGTCTCAGCGTGGTTTACAAAGAAAAAAGTGTAGGATCTATTAAGGGGGAAAAGTACTGCAAATCCATTTTCACCTCAGAAAGAACAACAGTTTTGGCCTCTCATGACAAAATCACTTACAACTTAATGGGACAAAAAGGGAGGGACATGACCAGCATCACTGAGAAACAGACATGTTACCAGCCCCCAAAGAGTCAGCTCCTCAGAGCAGGAAAGCATGGCATATGCTAGTGATGCTACTGTACCAGCATCAGAGTAGCAGCTCAACCACTCACACAGTCCCCAAAACCAGGAGGCAGCAGCTCCATCAGTGTTCTGACCCCTGCTGCATCCCCCTGAAGATCAGCACCCTCCTGATCTCCTCTCTCTGCAGCAGCAAGAGGCGAGGGCAGGGGACATGTTCCCTCCCTCTGTCCCACCCCTTTGTCTCAGCAGCACTTCTCCATTTCCCCCTGTGTGGGATTACTGGGGAAATGTGACAAGGGAAGGGAAAGCTGCAGTGAGGAAAGAAGTCCAGAAGATCAAGAAGAGGGTGTCACCATCCCAAGCAACACTGTGTCACAAAAGCCTTTAAGAAAGCGATGTCTGCTTCTCTCTCCTTCCTCCCTCCCCACTTCCCAATAAATTCTAGTCACCTAAGGAGCACAAGGCTAGTGAGGGACAATAGGGCAGGGAGAGGAGGGCAAGCAGAGGAAAGAGGTTCCAGTCTCTGCGTTGTGTCCTGATTAAACTACCACACCTTTACCCAAAACCCTCAGTATCACACTGCTGTGTAGTACCATTAACACTGAGCACACGCAGTACCACACTCACCCTAACCAAGAAAAATTCACCCTGACAGGCAGCCAAGGATTTTCCACTTCAGTAAACGTGCCAACATTATAATAATAATTCAGAATTTGTATCAAATGCAATACATTTTCTATGGGACAATATCATTTATTGAACATTTTCCATTTATTGCTAGGACAATTGGAAAATATTATTTCAGGTGGATTAGGTAGACCAGAACACTTTTTAAAGTCACTCTAATACCACAATGTAGCTCTTTACCCTGGGAACATCCTGTTCCGGAGTCAGATGCTCATTCCCTTCCAGGAGCAAGGTTTTCCAGGCAGCTTCACTTCCCAGAATTCAAAGCATGTTTCTTTGTGACAAAGCTCTCCAGTGCCTCTTGGACATTTAATTATGGGAGAAGGGTCTCAGATAATGAAATGGGAACATCATGCTCCTGAACTATAACTTCTGAAAAGCAATACACTGCGGTAGGGAAATGCAATTAAATTTTGAACTGACTCAGGAATTTCCCATGGAACATTAATTCTATTTTCTGCTCACCTCTGAATGTCAGTCTATTTTTCTCTTTCAGTTTAGGAAGCTTATTAAAGGTGCAGTGAACCCCTACTTCTAAATCTGTGGATTCTCCCTCCCTCCTTGGGGAGGCCACAGCCATGGGAAGAATGCATCTGCAAATAGAAGCCTATTGTGTTAAATCTTATCAGAGGCTATGCCTAGCCCGAGGAACTGCTACATAGATACTCAACAAAGAGAAATAATAAAGGTGTTTTCACCCCTTTCCAACCCCTTCTGGTCTGCAGGGGCTTTGAGAGCTCCCATGATTTGCCTGAAGCTGCACAGGACCCTGTGCAAGAGCCAGAAACTAAACACAACTTTACCAAGACTCACTGCAAGTTTTACTCATCTTGACATTTTTTGTCTCAAAGGTCTTCCACTTCAATACCAAAACAAATATTACAGTAATTCTTTAATGTAATGTAAAAAAAAATTCCTTCATGTAAGCAACTGTTGGCCTGGAAATTTAGCACAGGACTGAAGTGCTGAGCTAGTCTGAGCTACTTAAAAGAACACCCAGCTATTACAAACTGTAAAAGAACTGGCTTGAATTTAATTTCTCATCCCTGCATCAATTTTTTATTCCAGATTTACCTTAAATGTTATCTATCTCTTTCTTCTCCACCCCCTACACTTAATCACACAAAATACTTCACAGTAGAATCTCTCAACCCAAACACACCCGAATGTTTTGCAAAATTCAGGCAAGCTGACCAATAGGGACGAACTCAATCAAATGCCAGAAAGATACCAGAACATACCAGGCACATCATCCTTCCTTGAAACAGAGAAACTGTTTCTATTTTAGTTCACCCACTTTCACATCTTTTGCAAGACACAGATTGCCATTATATGCAGCACTGATATCTATAACCAAAAATGTCAGGCGTTTCAGCTATCCGCAGACAGCACCTATTTCCTATGGTTATTATGGGCAGTACTAACACGCCAGGAATTCTGAGTATGTTTGGGTGAACTGACACCAGATCCAAAGTTAGGAGCTCCTCTACTATGAGTGTAAAACACACATGTCCAGAAAAAAATGGCAAAAACAATGCTGGCATTTAGATGACGCACACTCAAAAGCCCAGATTCAGACGAAACTCCTGTGCTAGAAGTTCTTGCTGTATAACAAATATTACATCTAATTTCCAAATGAGTTGCTGTATTTTAAAATCCTTTTGGGTATATGAACACCACAACTTCACCAGAAATGTTTCAGAAATGAAATGCCTGAAAAAGACATTGATCAATGAGGAAATGTATCTGTCAGATACTGAAATTACTTCTGATAAGTTCTAGAAAGAACATGATAGCCTGAATTTCCTTTTTTTACTCACCAATTCACTAAGTGATTACTACCAGGGGAATGCACAGACTTTCAAAGTACTTCTAGAAGGACTTGGGTCAAAGAAAACGATAGTCAAAATGTTTGTTTTTTGGTTTTTTTTAAATCAACAAAAAAAAAAAAAATCGAACTACCAGTAAAAGCATTATTTGGGAACAAACAAACAAAGTTAAATTTAATTAATCCTGTGCTGTGATCAAATTCACCCATGAGGAAATAGTTTGTAAGTGAAAACCATGGCCAAACAAGCACCCAAACATTGATTACATCCTCTCTAACATGGAAAACAACTCACTTTTCAACTTTGTAATAACAAGCAGCATTTCAAACAGCATGTCCCACTAACGAAGAGCAAAGGTACATAACAAAAATCATCTGTTAGGAAAACAGCACTCCAAACTATAATGGCAAAATAAAGCCCAAGACTCCCTGGGTACTCCAAGAAGAGTAACCTTGTGAGTTAACACTTCACTGAGGAATAAAGTTCAAACGCTCCGTATGGGGAAAACGGAAGACTAAATCGCCCGGGGTGAGCATTACTTAAGTATCCACCTCATCCTAGAGGAACTGCCAGAGTGCCCTGAAGGCAGCAGGAAAGCCCAGAGCAACCACTCTAGCAAATGCATGCAGAGGCAAGCTTCCTACTTACCCCACTGTATGCACCATGATCCCTTTTGCCACCTTAGGAATCCCCAAGTATCCAGAATGCTGTTATTTTCTCAGGGAATATTACAGCTGCTAGAGGAGACAGAGGCAAGCTGACAAGCAGAGCTTTGCGAGAAGCCAGGCAGAGAGGGATGAATTTAAACCTTGGCTCAAGATGCTGTGTATTCTGCGTCTATCTTTAACTTCTAAATGATTTGGTTTCACATTCCTCTGAAGTCCTGCTGGCAGATGCCTCCGTGGAGCTTTACCAATCGCAGGCACCCGGCCCCCTCTCCTCTCTCCCTCCACCTCCCTCCCCTTCCCATCCTCCCAAGCTGCCACTCCACCCCCACCTCTGCCCCATCCCCACCTCTCCTCACTCACACACACACACAGAGGGGGTTGGCTGGCAGGATTTCACGGGCTCCCAGCCTCGGCTGCCCGCCCACGTCTGAGGGAGCCGCCCGCCCGCCCGCCGCGCTGCCGGGCACCGCGGCCAGCGGCCCGGCGAGCAGCGCCTCACGGAGCCTTCGGGAATCGGGGCAGGCACCTGAAATCACAGCTCCCTGAGCCCCAGAGCCACCGACCGCGCCCCGGCCCATAGCGGGACCCCTGGGGCACATCCTCCGCAGGGGATCCCGGCACAACGAGCTAGAGGGCCGGGGCAAGGCAGCAATTCACCCGCTGCGGGGCGAAGGCTCGGCAGAGACTCGTCTCTGCAAGCTTACAGCACTTCTGACTGCACTGGGAGCTGTACGGAGGAAGGGCATTTTAACAACAAAAAAGAATAAAAAACAACAAAAACAACAAACACAAACAAAAACCAACACACCCACCCAAAATAAAATATATAATAAAATAAAGTTTGTACCAGATCTTGACTACAAAGCTTCACTCTTAGTCCGTGGCTCCTTACAGTAACAATGCATTGCAATGTTGTTTAGACGCCAGATTAATGACAGCATTCTAGGTGACTGAAGTGGGGAAAAAGCTCCTTCCACGTAACTCAGAAAGTCAGTATCCCTACCAGAGGCTGCTAGCGTTGACACAAACCCCTGACTCTTAAGATCAGCCTTTCGAAGCAGCAGATTTTATTGCTCAAATGCATGTTCAGTTGAATACTGCTTGCCTTATCTCAGACATGGCTGGGAGCGGAACAAGCCCCACGATTTTCTGTAAAATGTATGAATTATTGAACACTTTCAGTTGCAACAGGAAAGCATCAATTTCCAGTCACACCAATTCAAACAATAACCTGGTAAATGTCTCTGGTTTCTTAGTCTTCAGCCTTTGTCTGAGCTGCTGCCAAGAAAGGGTTGTTGTAGGGATGCAGCCAAGCAAGCAGTGAGCACAGGTTGGGGCAGAGGGGGCAAGGCCAAGCTGTGCCCAGAACCCCATGGCTGAAAACACAGTTTGAAAATGCCTTGCCAATGCCTGCTTTCATGGAGCATTACACTTTTCAGAACGCCGGTGTTGAGAGGCTAGACTGATACAGTAGTTAAAGTGATAAAGAATTTACTTCAGGCTGATGAAGGAAACTGGTTAAACTTGGAAAGGCCTCAAGGGGGGGGGGAAGGATGTGTTAAAAAATCAGCCAAAGGGCTGTATCATAGTGCATATTAAGAAAGTCTCCACATCTCCTGCCTGCTTGATAACATGCATAAAAATACGTGTGTTTGAAACACATATTGCATATAGAGTGTGATGAAAAACAGTTAACTCCATAGTAATTTTCATGGTCAGTCTGCACACACTGAAAGGCAAGAGCTCTTCTTAACCTGGACTGAGCTCAGGTTTGTGGGCCTGGAAGTGTTGCCAGCAATACAGAAATATTAAATAACAAATCAGCTGACAACTCCTGAAAAGTTAAAAGACTTATTTTGAATCACTAACATTTGTTACTACTAGCAAAGCCAGACCCCAGTATGTTCAATACCTGCCTTCCAGAGCGTGTTAAAAACTCCAGCTAAACGTGCCATGGACTTCCTGCCAGATGAGGAAGAAGTCACTTCTCTGCTTTTTCTCAGGATTCCTGATACAACAGTTCAAGGCATGTGTCTATTATTCAGGTTGAGGAGCTGCAGCGAATTGTAGGAAAGCTGCCTTGTCTGGCACTGCTTTCTGACAGAGTCACCTCTAACACTGCTGGCTTATAAATCCCTCAGAGCACAGAAAATCAGAGCCAGAGAATTCCCGTTGAAATGGTGCAACTTCATACAATGAAGCACGTATATCAAGTAATTCTTTTTCCCAATTGTTTGTAAAGATGTCAGCCTTGAACGGCAGATAATCACTAGAAGCAGAGACAAACTGTTAACATTAGGTTTTAAAAAGCACAGTGCTCAAGCTGCTCAGAGAGACAAAAGAACAGGTTTTAAAAAGCACAGTACTCAAGATGCTCAGAGAGACAAAAGAACAAAGAAAAGTCTTTGTGCCTTTGTGGCGGAGGGCTCCTTCCTAATTAGGGCAACAAGGAAGGAAGAAAGAAGTTCCCCGTGGAAGAAGGTGCGATGGACAAATGTGATGATTCAGAAATGAAGTCACGAACAGGAAGGATTAGGACTGAGCTGTTTATAGGACTTGAGACTACCTCTAGAGAGTGCTTAAGTGTTAGGGAAAACAATGGCAGGGAAATCCACGGAAGCACATCCACGCTTTTATCTAAGTTTGTGTGTTTCCCTTGGTAGATAAAGAGAGAAAAGAGATTTGGCTTTGAATGCCCTAAAAAGCCACTGTTTGCTTCCCATGCCTCCTAAGAGTATATTTCAAAACCTAAGAGTATGGGGAGGGGAAGAGCTTTGGAAAATGATGCTGGAAGTTACTGGGAAACCTTGGATGTCAACATGGACAGCATGATCTCAATCCCATGAATGAGACAGTCAGAGGTCATGTGTCCGAAAACTGTATCACATAAGCCAAAGGAGAAGACAGGTGTCCAGTTTCCTCAGATGAAGAGCTGTGCAGTAATACCGGGGTCTAATGTGCAACATGAAGTGTGTACAGCTGCGAGATTTACCAGGGATTGTCCTTGCTGTGACAGGGAATACTACTCTCTCAGCAGGGTCTGTTGCTTAGAACCATCATCCAGCGTAACAGATCACGGACTTCTGTGGCATTAGATTTGAGATCTATGAAAACATACTAAGTTCTTGTGGAGGAGTGGGAGCTCGAGTTGCAGCTGGCATGGGAGCAGACAAGGGAGTGGCAGCAAAGGGAGTGTAATTTGGTACCAGTGACAAGTGTAAAGAGGTAACATGTTTGGAGCCATGTGACTTCCTACCCATTCCCAATTTAGCCAAGTGCCTAAGAGGCATGATCTGTCCCTTCATGTTTAGCTATTCTTAATGTGCACAGAATTTGCTCTTTGTCTCCCCTTGTATGTCAGTGTCTTCAATTCATTAGTCTTGGCAGTCTTAAGATTTGGGCTTATTGGGACAAGCAACATCTTCTACCCTACGGGCTCAATCCTTCTAGGTCTTACTCAAGAGTATTTCTTCCACTTTGGAATGATCTTGTTAACCTCTGCAGAAATTTCTGCACAGGTTTGTTCAAGAGTAAGAGCTCTGGAGTAGGGACCATAATTGCACTGACAGGCACGCAGTTCCTGCCCGTCACAATGGATTCAGCACTGTTTATTCAGCACTACTCAACCTGCACACCCAACACTGCCCCAGCCGACCTCCAGCCAAGCCTACTCAGCTATGTACCCACACCAGCATCCCTCTCCAAAATGGTCCAGCAGCAGGGGGTTCAGCCAAGTGTTCATCCACGTGCTGCTTCTCTCCTGCCTACTGCTTTTTTTTTTTTTCCCCCTTAAAGAGGCNCTTCTCCAAAATGGTCCAGCAGCGGGGGTTCAGCCAAGTGTTCATCCATGTGCTGCTTCTCTCCTGCCTACCGCTTTTTTTTTCCCCCCCCCTTAAAGAGGTAGGGCACAGCTATTGCAGCTGGTGGGGACAGGGGGCTCTTAGTGGCAGCCCCCAAGCGCCCACTCCCTTGCTGCTCCCCCACCATGCAGCCTCCAACACAGCAGGACACATCTGCCCTGGAAGGAAACCCAGGGGACGGACATGGGCTCACCCAGGGCAAAACACTGCCCAGGTCTCCCAGTGTGAGTCTGACTGCTCCGGGCACAACATTCCTGCCACTTCTGGGAGGCTCACTGGGTAATGGCAGGCAGCTCAGCCACCGAAAATGTTCAGGATGGGTTGGCTCTCCTGTTTGCAAAACACATGCAAATTGTTCAAATTCTTAGTAAGCATTAATAAAGTAAATGGGGAATGCACTACGTACTACTCTGTGACTGGTTTTGCAGCAACAGAGGATTTTCTGCACTGGCTTTTCTGTTCTTGATTTCTGTGTTTCTGTGATTCAAGCCTTAGGGAACGAAGGGAGATCATCCGTTGTCACAAACTGAAGCTTCAGGAACAAATCATATTTTCAGTCACTCCATTTAACTGAATAAAGGAAAAATCTATTATTTACTTTTGAACATGTCTTTCCTTTTGCTATGTCTTGTATTTATACTTTTGTTAAGAGTTTTTGGTATGAACTCATGGCTTAAACCAGTATTTATCATCATATATAAGCATGTCACATATACAGGAGCCAGGATATAAAGACTTTGGCTTTATTTTTGTACACAAGAACAAAGTTTTAACATTAATTATGAAGAGTTAAGCAACTTTTGAAAAACTCTGTGCCCTTGCCTTTACCAGATGCATTTTCAAACTCACTGGAAAAATACCTAAGGGGAGAACTAGAAAATTCTGGTTCCATTTATATTTACATCATATACAAGGAAAAAGACTACTCTTCTTGTTAGGTGCACAAATTGATCAACAAAATTAGGATCTGAGATATAATAAAATTAAGAGCAACTTTTTAAAAATGAAGTTTTGTAGGTAAACGGATAATTTTACCAGACTGAAAAGTATTTTTCTAAAAAGAACAAAAAACCAGGTAAACGTAAGCCCACAAAGTGCTGGGGCCTGGAAAAGTCCTTCTGGAACTGGTAGTGCTCCTGGATAAATAAAAAGGCTGCTTTCAGATTTTCTAATATCATCTATTGTTTGACCTCTACCTGAAAAGGCTGAACTTTCAAGGTTTGAAGTCACAGCTATGGTTCACTTAAGTTGCTTGGTGAGCAGTGCACCTAATGAAGATTGTCTTTCTCAGGATTTATGATCCTCTGCTATTTATTGCTTCCAACAACAGTAATTCCCGTATCCTCTAAACTCTCATGACCACTCCTGCCCCTCAGGACA
This sequence comes from Polioptila caerulea, assembly GCA_013397295.1. Classification (NCBI taxonomy): domain Eukaryota; kingdom Metazoa; phylum Chordata; class Aves; order Passeriformes; family Certhiidae; genus Polioptila; species Polioptila caerulea. The sequence continues at coordinate 276,488 of VYXF01007739.1, forward strand.
GGAGAGCTGCCCACCTGTTTCCAGCTTCATGCAGCCAACCTGCACTGCCACCTTCACAATTATTCTTGTAATTTCCCCAGGTCTCCATGACTGTTCTTCTTCTAGATACTGCCCTCGGTTATCAGTGTTCCCAAGTCCCTTCCACTTCCCCTTCTGTATTTTCTCCCTACCTGTGGAAAAAGCAGCAAGCAGGTTGTGCAGCTTGATTCAGATCAGACGGAGCAGCCACACACCACTGCTTTAGGAGGGGAATGTTGCATGTCCTGTTCTTTTTTGGGCTGATACCTTGGATTCCACTTGAGGAGAGTCAAGGAGAATCAGTATAGCTGAGATTTCTTCCCAGGTGTTTAATTTAGCAGAGGTGTCTAGTGAGTTCAGAACTACTGGCTGTCACCAGGAATGTGAGACAAACAAACATAGCATGATTGTGTTCCCTTAAAAAGCCAAATTCTGAAAAGAAAATAAACAAACAGCCCACATGCCAGCTACAAAGATTCACGACACAATCTTTGCTCCAGCAGGAGATGCTCTTAGTCTTCTCAATGATAAGAACCTTCTGCTGCTTCAAAGGCTTTATGCCTGGTCTAACCAAGTATACAAAAGGTAGCGAACAGTGCTAATCAACAGAACTCATTGCAGCCCGTTCTTGGAAGAGGAAAATCAAAATGCTTGTGAAAGTAAAGATCACAACACCAAAACCTGTCTTGTCACAACATTCACCTGAAAACAAAGTCCTTATTCCTGAAATTATTATATATTGATATTTTTGTTATGGAAATGGCTCTGTTATCCCGTCTCACTCCAGCACCCTGGTTTCATTGCAGTGCTAAACTCTGCACTAAAATGTTTTCAAGTAAGCAGTTTTACAAAAAAGCCACAAACATTACCTCTTTATATTTGCCTGGGCAGAAAACCCCGAGTTTTTTGTGGAAATTCAGCCACTGTGTGAAGTGTGCATGCAGGCAGACATGGCTGTGGCTGCAGTGGCACACGCACTTGTTTCAGAACTGGAAGAGGATAATCTATGAAACAAACTCCTCTCAGTTGAGCTAAAGGTAGGAACAATCCCCTTTCATTCATCCCACATCCCACCAAAAAACCCTCCTGCTCTCAAACAAAACTCATTTTATTTCACCCTCCAGACGAAAAACTCGGAAAAGAAATTACTTTTTTCTTCTCCATAAAGAAAAAAAAAAAGCACAGCAAGAACACAGAAGGAGGCCTGGAAGTCTCAGAAACTGCTAATGAGAGCTGGAGCATTAATATATAGGCCAAGACCAGGAATCCCATCGGATCAGTTATGTAAAAGCCAGTGCCTGCTCTCTGAAATGCATCCGTGCCCTGCAGGGCCGGGGGAGGGGTCCGGGACACGCAGCCCCCTCCTTCCCGCTGTGTCCCGGCCCCAAGGCGGCACGGAGCCCTCAGGAGCCCTCGGGGTCCCTCGGGATCCCTCGGGCCAGGGCACAGCGACACGGCAGGGGCTGGCCGGCCCGAGGGCTGCGCCGGGGCGGCAGCTCGCAGGGTGAGACAGCCTGGGAGAAGCTTGTCCTACTGCTCCCTCTGCTGTACCCATCCTGTGGAGAAATCCCAAATGTCAGCGCGGAAAGCTGGGAGAAGGCCCGGCAGCTTTGAGCGCGGCCGGCAGCAGCACAGGCCTGGGGACAGGAGTCAGGAGATGGCGTGACACGGACCTGTGTGTGCCCAAGCCAGCAAATCTCTTTGGCTCTGTACCCGCCAGGGTTTCACTGGTGCCACCAGAACAGCGCAGGGGCATAAAGCCTCTCCTTGGCACGATCAGCTCGGTTTGGGACATATTTAGATCATGATCTCAATTAGGACTCGGAAGGGTGTCCGGATCAGGCCCAGAGAAAGGCCCAGGGAGCTCCCTCGGCAGGGCAGCGGCCAAGTCCCGCATCAGGGGATGCCGGCAGCAACAGCCCCCAGCAAAGGGGGAAAACAGCACAGCCCGAGTCACACCAGGGCCACGCCACATCCAAACAACAGGGAGCACAGGGGAAAAAAAAAAACAAAGCAGAAAGGAAAGGGGGAAAGTGGCTTATGGTAATGAAGCCAATTAGTCATGTGGTAATTAACAATCTGATTGTTCTGGAGAATGTTTTTTTCTAACCAAAACCCGCCTAAAGACAACTACAGTCAATAATCCCACCTGTACTCTTATTTATAAGGGGTGAGAATTTGGAAGAACTGGATACCACCTATGGAAGATATTAGCAGCTGCCATGGAAGCATTTATTTGAACACAGGGAAAACTTGTTCCCCAGGGAAAATACATATTCTCAGACATTCAAACATTACAATGTGCTTTCTGCAATCTTTATAGCAGTATTACTCTACTCTTTCCTCTTTGCACTAATTTATGGAAATCCAAGCTAGAGAAGAAACCATTTCAAAGGAAGAAATGTCTCTCAAGCACTTTTTCTCTGAGAAGGTGCACACTCATCAGAATAGGAAGGAACTATGAGAAGAATCAGCACCTTCAGGAAAAGTGGACACTTTCCATAATAAAAGAGGGGATGAGAGGCTGGAGTGCAAGGTTAGGGCTTTGAAAATTCAGCCATACACTCATCTTAAACCTTCTGGAGAATCTCAGAAACTTTACACAATTTGTACCAGAAACAAAACAACCCTGCCTAATAGCAATATGAGACAAA
>VYXF01007739.1:279191-300680 GCA_013397295.1 Polioptila caerulea
AATCAGTGAGTTCCAGAAAGGCAATGTTAAAAGAGAGGCTGCATCCACTTTTTTCTCCATGCCCCAAGTATTATTTCCTCCTATATTACAGAACATCTAGCAGCTAATGAAAATATGGGAAACCAGACTTTATGATATAGCACAGTGATAAAATTAATTATATTTAAATGTCAATGGAATCTATGAAATAGAGCAAATTTGGAAGAAATCCATTCAGTAATTTTAAAGTTGTGAATAATTAGCATGGCATTTTCAAATGCACTTGGTCAAATTCATGACCTAATTCTGCTCTAAATTCTCTAATTTCAGTTTTTGCAAAGCTATATGAGCCATGCAATACTACAGTAGTATTAGAATGCTGCAGCAGTAGTGAGTCCTGCTGAAAAATTCTACCCTTAAATGAATGACTCCAGCAAAAGAATGGGACATGGCAATTTGGGGCTGAATGAAGCCCATTCTTTTCCAAGGCAGCACTCCAGATTTTCATAAATGCAAACAAACGCAGTTTGACCTTAGGATTGACACAATGTACCTAATTCCAAATGCCTAAGTTATGTGGCAAGAAGAAGCTGGACTGGAGCAGAAAATACAAACTAAACAACTTCCAAGGGAAAACTCAGATATTGAAAAACATTTTATCTGTAATAAGCCAGTAATAATTACAGATTATTTTGACATTGTCCTGTTAGGTTTCATGATGAACAGCCACAAATATACCAAGTGTGAGGCACAGAGACCAAACACAGATCTGGTCATAACCTCGCTGTCAGATGCCACAAAGCTGCTCCTTTTTATAGCACTTCCTTCCATCTCACTGAATTCATCATTTTTATCCCCAAATAAAAGAAATTACAGGGGGTTTTTGCTTTGTTCAGAGAAGCACATGCTTTATCCAAGAGCCTCAGACATTCCATTGTAAATTATTTGCACTTCTTGCTACAAAAAGTCTTGCTCCAGGACTTTGTGACAACACTGACTACCTGAGGGAAATCAAATTAACAGCAGCTGAGACAGAACTATTAAAGGCATGTTTTCCCCTATGTACAGTTGTCTGCTAACATATCCACAGGCACCGAGAGAGTGAGGATAAAGCAAGGACATTTCTCTGAACCATTGCTATCTTTCACATTACTGCCTATTCTTGTGAGAGAGCTGTGGATGCAGTGAAATTGATAGGCACTGGGGTTCCTTGAGCCTCAACTCAAGCATGCAGATTTTACAGACTACACCATGAAGACAGTAGCTTCCAAAATAAATCAAGCAAGCTTTCTGCTTAAGCCTACAGAAGTAACTGCAAGGTTGTTGCTAGTTCCGAGTGTAATGACGCAAGGAAGTGCAGCACCTAAAGCCTCTCCTCTGCCCTTATGCCCTCAGGAGGCACCATCCAGCCTCCAGAGAAGGAGATGGTTTGGGCAGGCACTCAGCCTCTTCCTGCACAGCCTGCCAGGGCAAGATGCTCACCAAGGAGCTGTACTCATGCTCCTGCATAAAGTCCTGCTCAATGAAGGAGATGATGTCTCTGCTCTTCCAGACAAGGGCAAAGACACATACATTACCAAAATGCTCAGAGTGGCAGGGTCCACATCTGTAACTGGGAATACCACTCTGAAATGCAGGCAGCAGACCACCACACCATGCCCATGTTGCTCAGGTACTACCTGAGAGGTCAATGTGGCAGGGCTTGTTGTTAAACACCACGCTAGCAGTGGTACAGACCTGACCAGGTCTCAGCTGTGCCACAGGTTTGGTCTGTCAGTTAAGGAATTCACACATTTACTTCCTCCCTCCCACTTCTCATCTACTTTGTCTGCATAGCCTTCAGTAGTTTTCAGGTCAGTGTCATGTTTCTAGGTGCTCAGAGCAACTAAAACTTTGAGTACCTTTGACCTCCTAGCACTACTGGGACTAAATATTGAAAATCGTTCAAGTAACATTTTCATTTCATTTAGTGAATGGAAAAAATAACTGAGTTTAAAGAAAAATACACCTTTCTTCAAAAGCCTCTTTAATCAGCCCCAGAATCTGAACCAATGCTGAGCATAAAGATTTCAATTTGGCTTAATGAAAACTGAATAGACCAAAAAACAACAAAAGAGGTTTCTTTACAAAAGGTATGGATTCGACCCAGCCAGTAAATAATTAAAGCTCCTCTCTGTTCCCTTCCACTTTCTATTTTAAGGCTTTTCATTACATGGGATCAAAGTCAGCTCGAGTTGGAGAGAGTTAGACAAATCCATCACGGAGACAGAATGAATGTATGATCTCATCCCCTGTGACAGCAGCCCGACGGTACCACCTGTTTGAACTCAGTTCATACCACTTCTGATGACACTGCCAATGTCAAGCAAATCGCTCGAAATTCGGGGGGGGAACACTGTACATCTAAGGGGAAAAAAAAAAAAAANGTGCTAAAAAAAAAAAAAAAAAAAAAAAAAAGCAGTAGTCTGGCATGAGGAACAGGCAGCCAGTGCTGCAAAAAGAGCAGCCACAGAGAGGGTTCAGACACCATGAACATAAATCATTCTGGGCCTCAGAAAATCAGCTGTAGGAAGAAAGAATGATTTCTGTTTGGAAAAGAGTCAAATGAGAGAGCAATGCAAGACAGCTGTATAAAAAATTATAAATATTAAAAATAAGGGAAATTAAACATCCTTATTTATTTTCTCGAAGGAAAAAGAATACATTGAAGCCAGAAGACAAAATAATTAAGAGATATGAAAGGCAAGCTAAAAAGGGAGTTTAAGACTGACAGGCAAATTCAAAAGTGATTAAGGAGAATTCTGTTCTACCTTTTGGAACTTAAAATATAAGCTTACCCTGTGGAGCTGTCTGCAGCAAAATATAATTGGGACCAGAAAGGACCATAAAAGAAAATATTCATTAGATTTTTAATGAATACCTGCATGTTCCCATTAGAAATGCATCTGTTTTAAAAAGAAAGAATATAATCCTTAATGAACCTTGCATTTTTTAAGCAATAGAAGACAAACATTCATACTTCCTGACACAAACAATGATTAAGTGTCAGGGATTAAGACATCACCCTTAAGGGGAATCCCCAAAGATTAAGAAAATCCCCCTCTTTCACATTATTCCGGAACTGTCAGCTGGCCAGTTCCTGAGCACTGTCAGGAACAATGTACTGGCCCAGATCCAAAACACCAATGTTTGGTTAACACTAAAGTTCAGTCAAGAGATTTCTGTCTAAAGCACTTGTTTAGAAAAAAGATGACAGCATTGAGAGTGTACCATAAAGCTTTGTGTTCTAAACCATTTTTTGCTCTGACTGCCAGTAGCTAGAAGCACTTGAAGATGAAGGCAGCAAGCATGCATCAACTCTAGTTGGTTTGGTGTATAAAACCACCATGGTCTAGATCTGGGTCAAGTTACACTATTTCACTTCTTTGAGCTGCATGATGTGTTCAACACAAACTTGACTTCAGGCCTGCCACTGCACCAGGAACATTTGCAGTTCTAGGATTTGCAGGGTATTCTAGCTGATTAAACTTGCAACTACACAGATATAAGAGTCAAACCGTAAGGTTATTTCAGCTACAAAAAAATCTCACTGCTGTGAAATTTATGCCATTTTTTTCTCAGTCTACTAAGATGAAAACAAAGAAGCAGTTTAGCACTTCACTAACTGAAAGAGCTATTTCAAAACATGCTCTAGATTAAGACTGCATAGCAGGACCTTTTCCCAGTGAAAAAAGGCACTCTGGGGACGAGTAGAGGCCCCCAACAACGTTCTCTTCAGTGACCTCATTAGCATCTGATGTGCAGAAACATTTTCTTTAAATGTGTGATTTTCCCATCGACCTTGAAATGTCCCTTTATCCAACTCATAAAATTACTCTCATTTGGTAACAAACAGATAAAGAAACCAATGTTATTCAGGCCAAACAGCTCTTCAAATGAAAGAAAAAAGAAAAAAAAAGCCTGTAATAATAATAAAAAATTAGATTGGAAATGTTTTGATGCTTTATGTGGGAGTTAGCTGTATGCAGAATTGAACTGTATTTTCTTGGTTTAGCTGAACTAAGCTGTACTGACAAGAGCATGCTGAATTAGATCCGGTTGTAACCCGAGGTGAACCTGCAGGGTAAACCTTACGTCACTATATTGCTGCAGTTCTTTCTTTTTTCCATGAGCAAATGTGGCTCACTTCCCTTAGTCTCTGAAATGCCATATCGTGTGCACTGGCCATGGGGTAGAAGTCTAAATAGAGCATGTTTGGATTTATTCACTTCAGGCCTCTGGGAACAGAACTGAGCTACTGGAAGAGACTGAAATAGGACTTTAAAAGGCATGAAGGAGGCAAATGTGAAGGTAACAGGGTATTAGAATGCACCCTGTATTTAAAGACATTTACCCACAGTTCTGATTTGTACTTTTGTGCTTTTGCCTACCCAAGGCAAAACCAAGGCTGTGTTTCTCTCTCAAAGCCACACAGGGGACATCTTGTCTTGCACTGTGGAGTGACTAACCTAAACAGGTGACAACGCCAAGCCCTTCCTGGCAACAGTAACAAATACTTAATTTCTACAGCACCAGCCACACAACTTCACAGGATAAGATACAACTCCCTTCCAAGAGCCTGGCAACTCCTTAGCATGAAGGACAATGAGGACATATGGTACTTGGCATGACAATGCCCTCTGCCAAATTTCCATGACCACATCACTGCTTCAGAGAGGTAACTGAGCAGATGAAACTCTTTAAGTTCTACCTTACAGCCAGGCCTACAAAACATGCTCTGTGTTCTACCTTCAGGCACGTTGCTAAGCACAAAACCACTCTCTCTCTGCCAGAGCCAGCTGGAAGCCTCGGTGGCACAAGGTAGGTGGGCACATAACCCTCTGTTATCTCAGTGTGTGATGGCTCTTTTCTTTGCTAGCTTTACCCCAACTTTCTGTGGCATGGCAGACCACATAGGAGCCCCCCCTGAATTAATCCATATACTTGGAGAAAAAGCAACCCATTTGCAGTTGCACTAGATAGGTAACACAGGCTCTTTACCTGCAGCCCCTGGAAGGAGTCCTCTGCCTGCTCAGTTGGAATGGCAGGACACTGTAAAAGGTTTTTCCTTTGTTAAGTGCTATGGTGCTAAATGTTATTTTCCAAATATGTATAATCCTTTTTAAAAAGAAATTCAGGTATGATTTTGATAATTATTTTTCTTCAGCTCATATGCAGTGGTGATGTTCAGGAGACACCATGATTTTGCTTAATAAAAATATAAATCTCCATATAATTTCATCACTTCAGGCCTTGAATAACTGGAAATCCTCCTCCTACAGAATTTGTCATGATTTCCTCTCTTTGAGTTCAATGCAAGAAGTGCACAGCTAAATTATGCAGGACTATAAACTTACATAACTGTTTGTAAGAGAGAAGAACATAAAAAATAAAGGAGCCTTAATAGTCAGGAATATAGAGAAGTCCAACATAGAACTGAGGAAAAAAAAATACTTATCATTTGTCCTTCAGGTACACAGCTTTACTAGTATTTAATTAGTATACACAGAAGTAAATCTGAGAATATACTGTCATTTCCTTAGACATGTGGAAACCAAGAGCTGGCAGAACTTATCATGAAGCAGCTACCTGAACAAACATCAATATGTAGAAAGGTGTATTTAAATTAAGAGATGATTTATCTCTTGCCTTTGTTTCCCCTCTTGAACAGCAGTGGTGTGAGGAAGGAAGCACCAAAGGGGATGCAGTGACATGGCTCACTGATACCTTGAGTGTCAGGCATCCACAGCAAGCATATGTAATTCCTTTCACTGCCTACCTACCAGGAGGTTCACCAACAGTCTACCCTTTATGCCTTTTGGTAGTTTGCATTCTCCTTTTCTTGGAGCAGAGTCTCACATTACCCAGGCAGCCTTCTACTCTCGATGCAAGAATCTGGAGGGAAATAAAATCCATCAATCCTCTGCCTGGTTTAGTAAATCTCTCTCACACTGTTCATCACTCCCTGTGGCCCTGCAACTCAAGCTCTTTGGCTCTCTGCTTGTGAGGCTCTTTAATCCTTTAGCTTTCTATCTGGATGGCTGTGGGCACAATTTGCCCAATCCCTGGTCTCTTTTTCTAGTCCCTGATAAGGATCTTTGCTGTCACTTGTGGTCTCTCCTGCCTCTGCTGAAACAGCAAAGAGCCTTTTACAAGGTCATGTATGTACACACCTTATAGTCAGGTGTTCTTTGGTTTACAATGAAAGCCACAGGACAGCACAAATGAACCTGAAAGGGTTCAGGCTGAAAGGTACTGTTGTAAAAATTATACTTGGATACAACCAGAAACAGGGATGAAAAGTGGATTCCTTAGCATATGACAGCTTTTCAGCATACTCCAAGCATGTGCATTTGGAAATTCTTGCTGCTGTTCCTCATGCAGATTACAGTTTGCAGCTCCTTTGCACTGTTCTCCCATTAGGTGTTTGAATGAAGCATAGAAACAATTTGTTTTACTACCTCCACTCTCACAAAAGAATTAAATTAAAAATAGCAGTATGGCATCACTTTTAACAGGGCAGTAAAACAGAACTATAATGGCTGCAGGCTTGCTCCTTCCCTCCTATAGCAAATCCTGTAACGGGAGGGAAGTTGCAGCTCTGCTTGGGACCCCTCTACTAGATTTTGCCCTGAGAAAAGATTTTTTGAGAGGGAGGTCACTGTGGGGTAAGTGCCAAAACCCATGCCTGTACTCCTGGTCCTCAGGCCATTTGGCTGGAGGAGCTGATGAGCTGTTCTGCTATTCCATCTTGCTGGCAGCCCATTTCTATGGTGATGCTCTCCTAGAGAGACCTGCCAGCCAAGCAGCATGGGGGTCTATTTTGTTGAGAAAGCTTCTCAATATATAGGAGCTTTACTGTAAACCTAATACAGGTTGCTACTTTTTAATTTTTACTTTCCCGGGGCAGACAGTGGTACCAATATCCACAGTTTGCTCATTCCTTTCCTATCCTACAAGACATTGCAAGTCTGCACCTCAGGACACTGAGGGGCTCACACAATAGCAGGACATGCCTTGTACCATTGACAGCCATTTGATACAACTACATTTTTTCAAAACCATTGGGCAGCAATCAGGTCCATGGAAAACAGCAAGAAATAATGTAGCTTTTAAAAAGAGATTAAAGATGTCTGCGTTATGCAATACTCAGCTAACAAAGCTCCTCAGTTGCTCCCTAAGATGCTTGACACTCTGCTTACTGTTGGGTTTCAAAAATGCACAAAAATACTTATCTGCAGATCTCAAACTGCTGTCAGAACTAAGATGAAGGTTACTGGGGCTAAAATAAGGGATAGAAACAACCTGTAGAGGAATTTGGTGTTTTGGCTTATTTAAATTTAACACTTTATACTTAAGGATATATTTGGCCCCTGGTATTTAAGGATTTTTTCCACAGAACTCCACAGAAATGTATGAGTGCCATTTCCATCAATACTGCTGGATTTATGGGTGAATTGAGATTTACCCCTGGGTTCACAACTCCAGCACAAAAGCCCTTGACTTCACAGAAGACAACAAACGTGCTAAGGAGTATCAAGGACAGAGGAGCTATCCAGAGACACTTCTCTGCAGCCTTTCAAACAGCACTTGGAGATGTCTGCCCTCTGCAAAGAGACTGTCACAGAGGAAGGTACGGTAGCAGGCTAGGGGCTGGATCACAGGACCCAGCAGTCTGCAGGTCCTGAGCACAGCATTCCCAGCAGCAGATTACTCCAACCATGAAAACAGCAGTGGAAGAGCCAACCCAAAGTGTTAAATCTCTCCTAGCCCTTCGTCAGTGACCTGCTCAAGTACTAGTCTGCACACATTTTGTCATGCAGGAGTGGTGACCCTCTCTGAAAATTTCATGCTATGGATAGGAAAACGATTTCATGTGCTTCCTATAGTTTTATGCATAAATGCCTAGAGCTTTTCCATCTAATACATACATAAATTAAACTTCTGTAACTGTGAGTTTTGTTACTAGAAAAAAACCCTGTAAAACAATTGAGTTTTCCTAATGCTCCTGCCACGTGCAGAGTAAGCACTATTGTGAAAGCTGTGAGCTCAGAATGTGTTAATTGCCTGGTCCCAGGAGCATTCCCTTCAGCCCACTGCATATCTTCTTATATAATAGCCTTTACCATACTGTGATGAGAGTCACAGACCCATATTTTGAAAGTCTGTTATTGGTGTTTATCACAATCATTAACTATCAAGTTATTTCTTAATAAAGGTTTGCTGTGGCTTACTACAATTCTGCATCAGTAGGAAGTATTTACTTACCCTTAAGTTATTCTCAAAATACTTTTTGTATGATTAAAAAGGGTCCTTTTCACTAGAACACAAGTGTTTTTCACTCAAAAGATAATGAAGATGGCAATTAGAGATGTATTTGTATCCAATATCCTAAAACCTTCTCAGCTGCCATTTATTAAAAAAATATAATGAAGAAGCCAAAAAACACTACAGATTCAAACCTTTAGTGCTCTGTTTTACATCTCTGTTGGACAAACAGCATTAGGACACGAAAGCCATTAACCTCTTTTGTTGAGGGTCACTGCATTTATGACATGACAGAAGCAGCAGCATACACTTAATTGTAAAGGCTGTTTGCCCATAAAATAACCAAATGGTCAAACTAAAATAGCTTCCCAAACTCTGTATCTGTAGTCAATATATTATCACACAACTCTCAAGAACTTGGATGCCAACTTCCTAGTAAGACTTCAGAACAGTTTTCAAATTCATAGAAGTTTAGAGAAAGGAAGTGAGTAGGTGAAGAAATCGTTTTTTCTATCCAAAAATACTACACTTTATTAATATGTGAAAGAATTAATTTTTCCCTTTGTAAAAAAGTTTGGTTTTCTCTAACATCCAGGTTAGCAATTGCTTTTTTTAGTTTCACTGAGCTGTTCTACAATATCTTAAGAAGAAACTTTCTGGGGGCAAACTAAGAAATTACTTTACAAAGCAAATTACTTTACAAGCAATTTTTTCCTAAACCATTTTGTATTTTAGATTGTAGATAAACGTGTCTTCACAACTGCTCTTCTCAATTTGACACTTTCCCTCATACCTCCAATGATGTCATTGTCCTGTATCTTAATTTCTTACTGATCTGAGGTCACAAATTTTTATGACCCAACTTCACCACAGGATCTATCTGAGGATCACGGCATGACATCAGAACACAACAGCTGTGTCTCCTGGTTAGAAATCTCAGCTCTCTACAGTCTTGCAGACATTTCTTCTGCTTTTGTTGACTTTTAACTGTTTTCTCAGAGCTACTGAATTATTCATCTGTCAACATAAATGTAGAGTTCATCATATAAATATGCAAAGTCACCATTTTAGAGCACACATCCAAAGACAAATTCATATAAAGGCTTTTCATAGATCATTAAGCCTGCATAGCAAAAGACACAATATACCACAAATATAGTAGTATGTAGTAGGACTGAAGTTGAATGTAATCTCTGAGTAGAGCAGTCTTCCAGCCTACTCTCTGCTATGCTACTTTTGACAGTAAGGCTTCCATCATGATTTGCAAAGCCAGTTCCTGCTTCTTGCCTCAGTTGATACAATCCCAGAAGTGATGTTCATCTCAACAAACCTATCTATTAGACTGCGTCAGAACACTTCCTTTCTCTGTACTAATATTTGCTTTTCCTGCAGAGCAGCTACTTCTACCAGGTATTTTCAACCTGGACTTATCTCTTGGCAAGAAATCTGCAGATGTGAGTGAGACAACAGTAAGGTAGAAGCAAATACTCCCCAAACAGTCAGTATTTTTACCTTTTCAGCATGGATCTTGTTAAGACTGCTAAATATGTTCTGCTCACCTAGACTTCAGTGAGAATAAAGGGGACAAAAGACTTATTTGTCAGTGCTTAATTTACTACATGNATGAGACAACAGTAAGGTAGAAGTAAATACTCCCAAAACAGTCAGTATTTTTACCTTTACAGCATGGACCTTGTTAAGACTGCTAAATATAGGGAATTTCCACATGTTCTGCTCACCTAGACTTCAGTGAGAATAAAGGGGACAAAAGACTTATTTGTCAGTGCTTAATTTACTACATGAATTTTATGCATGGTCATTTATACTACATAAAATAATCCTAATGCTGGTTCATGCATTTTTCAGTCAGCTTTATCAGATAAAGTATGAAGACTCAATTATAATTTAAAAAGAACAATTACCTTTTAAATAACAGCTTGAGTTAACAAAAGGAACAGATTCATCACTCAGTGGCAATAAGATCATATTCTAGGTAAAGATAGCCTGAATAACTAAGCTGTGGAAAAACCTGTTCAAACACTCAATATTTGACAGCAGTTCTCATAATATATTCACAGTAACCTTAGCAATGCCAATTTGAGCAAATATTGGGGCAAACCCCGAAAGACTGATTAGGTTTTGATTTTCATTTTACTCCATTTTACAGCATAAAATGGCACACTGACTCTTGAAAAGGAGCTAAGAAAGTACACCAGGATTTACTATCTCAGAACGTAGGGTCTGCCTTCTGTTACCTGCAAGTAACCTGGCAAAGACCAAAGTCAGGATGGCTGGTTTATATTTACTGTACAATCTGTATGAACATCTTTTGACTTGTTGCCCTCATGTCTTCCCCGGATATTTAGACAGGAACACTGAATGCACCAAAACAACAGGAGATGTCATTTGCAGTCTTGTCACTGGCTTCAAAGGCCTGATAAGCTGGCCATTGGAGATGTAAATATTTCAAGAAGTGAGACATACTGTTAAGCAAAGAGCAGAGCCGTGTTTGACATCCTCCTCCCTGCATTGTAGGTATTTATTTCATTCTCCACAGTCACGACTAAAGAACGTGTTCTGTAAAATCGAGTTCTATTTATGGTCTTGCCCTCATTTAGCCTCACAAAACATTTCTTTTTCAAAATCCTTGAGTTCTACCATAAGCATTTCCTAGGGAAGTACTATCATATAAAACATTGACACTTCCTGGAAAAGAATGACAGATCCTTAATAAAACTGACAATCTAAAAATTTTAAAACAAGCTCTCTAACCTGCTATACCAGCTAACATCCAGGGTAAGAGATCATGGCTGAAACTTTGTCCCAAGGAGAAGATGGATTTTTGTGAACTGGAATTATATAAGAAACTCAGCAGAAAGAGGGCTGGCAGTTAGGACAAGGTCAGTGCAACACAGTCCAAGTCCAAGAGAGAGTGAAAAGAGATAGATGCTGGAAGCATGCAAGATATCTGAATGCTGTTCATGTGATCTGAAGTTTGCAAGGAAATTAATGATGGCAAATTTCACAACAGAAGTGTGGATACAAGACTTGCTCAGCATTCTGTTGAGCAGAGCCACTTAAGTACATGAACTTAGAGCAATGGCACTGTAAAGTCACACATCTGTTTAAGCCAGATTTTATTCCTGAATGCAGAATCCAGCAACACAAACCTGTTGTGAGTTATTTCCACTTTAAAATTACTTTTTTTATTTAACTGATACCCACTGAAAATAGGTTTAAAGTGCAATCAGGTGAATGAGTGTCTGCTGAGTTCTGATACAACTTGAGCTAAGCTATTGTCTCTTATCTGAGGTAACAATGATCATGTGAAAGCAGAAAAGCATACCTTAAATCACCATCTTGTACCACATGCTTGGGATGAGTAACAAGTGCTTCCATCCATTTCAGGGCAGAATTGCAAGGCAGCACAAGCCAACACTGTCTTTGGTTTAAAGTTTGTGCTGAAACAGCTTGGGGAAGCTCACAGGGGGACGATAAGGGACATTGGAAAACTGAAAGTTCTTCAACTGCCTGAAGTACCCTACCAATCCTCTAGATAAACTACAAAACTCAAATCAAAATCGATGGCTACACAAGGTTTTACTTTGACTCTGTCTACTTAATTCAGGTAAGTGCAACCATTATTTTTACAAAGTGGCCTAGGAAATCAACTTTCAGCTCACATGAAGCTTTTAGCTGTTGTTTGTAATTACTTCTGGAGCTCTTGCAAAGACATATTACTCTAAAATGAACCAATTTTAGCAGTTTTATTGCCTTACTCCTACCAAACACATTGTATTGTATTGGTTAAGTTTTATCTGTTCATATATGTGTATAGCTGAAAATAAACGAGATGTTTGCAGGGAGCAAGGCTTAAGTTTCAAAGTGAGAACATGGGAAAATGCACAGAAGACAGTAATTAGAGCAATGAAATAAAGTTAATAAAAGAAAAAATAATATCAGGAAATTAGTATCTTTCTTAACAGCAGATCTGTTAATGCTCAGGAACATTTTCCTAAGGGAAGCAGTGGGAGTTCCATTACTTTGATAATTTAAAATTAGACTGACAAAAAGTTGCAAATGTACAGCACAATAAAGAATAATTCCATACAGGAAGGAGAATGAAGTAGGTGACTAATAAGTCTTTCTTTCTAACAGCTATGAATCACACAAGTGCAGTGGTGGCTTGTGTAGAAACTGGAGTTTCTATACACAGATGGTAATGCAAACTGGTAGCTCTCACACAGTACTTGTTGGTAATGGTTGGAGGATCCAGTTCTTCATGTACCATAAACCACAAATACACAATATTAGACTATCTGCCTACATTCTACAGAGACTTCATACAGCATGCTTCACTTACCACCCTGTCCCCCAAACAACAAAAGCAACGCCAGTTTCATTATTGCATGCACACTCATTTTGCTGGGACAGAACTTCCTCAGCTAAAAGCTACTGGAGCTACTTTATGAACTCAGTGTTTTACATGTAATCAGAGTTAAGAATTTTTGGTCTCAGCTCACACCATGTTTTACTTGAGTTCAACTAATTCTCTATTTGAAGGCATGTTTAAGACAAACATTTGATCTGTTGAGTACGAGTTCAGTATTTCCTGATTGAAGTAGAGAGAAAGAATGAAACACAGGTATTTTATTTGATTCTTCTGTTTTCCAATATTTTCTCAAGTACTGTAGATAGACAAGTGTTATTTGAACTAATCTTTCCAGGCCAAGCTGTTTTACCCACGTGCTTTGTTGCCACTCTGTGACATTGAGCCCTTACTAGAGCTGTGCTGTGACAGTGACATGGTGCTCAGAGCACGGACTGGGGGTTGAACATTCACCACTGCAGCAGTGGTCTGCAAATCAAAAGAGGGGCAAAGTAACAGTTTAAACTACATTTAGGATGGTACCTTGGATAAATCTGAACATGATGTGCCTTAATTTTTGTCAAAAGTGAGACTCCTCATAAAAAAGGGTACTGTAAAGCACTTTTTGTCAAGGATCACAAAAAGTGAAACTTACTGTGATGCCTATTCTGCTTTTTAAATCATCACCTCTAAATACAAATTTGCAAACAATGTATCAGAGAACAAAGGCAGTAATTTTCCACAAACTGCTCAGGAATTAGGAAGAGTATGAGAATATGTTCAAATATTTTTAAATCTTGTATTTCACCATTTTTTGAAAAAAAAAAAAAAAAAGCTCATTAAAAAACAAAACTAACCTCCACATTTCTTCAAAGATCCTGTCATTGGAGCAGGCTGAGGATGGTCTATCACACATGCTATCAGGATGGAAAGTAGCTTCACAATTAGGAGAAGAGGAGCAACAAGTGCTATTACTGCACTTTGGAAATAATCTGTTTCCTTTGCTGGCAGGTTACTTTGCCTTTGCAGTCTCTTCCCAAAGAGTCTAAGCTGGCTGGAATATTATTTTCCAATCACCATGAGTGGCTATGCCTGTGTGTCACTGTTCAAACAACTTCAGGATCAGAAAATGATGCATTCAGGTTTGGTACTGGAATCAGCTTAGATGATGCAGAGATAATACAGTGGATACAATATAGCATAAAGTACAAAATTCTGGTTTTCTTTGTCACAGGAAAACACATACCAGCATACAGAAACGAAAAAATTACTTCTTTGCCTTCTTGCATTCTCACTGTAGCACAGGAAAACTGAAATAACACGAAAATCAGTAGTACACCCAAGATATTTATTCACGTAAGACTTTGGTGGAAATCCACTGCAATGAAAACAGCAATCTAGATTTATAAAGAAAAGACTTCCAGCCCCAGAAGACAATCACTTCTCACTTAGGGCACTGGCCAGAGTCAATTGGGTTCCTTCATCTAATTAGAACAGAAAGTCATGGACTGGAGAATTGAGGTTTGATGCAACTACATGTCTTGGGAGACAGTCAGTAGAAGGACCATTTCTAAGAGTGTGCACAGCACAGTCAATTAAACTGTAAACATTACTGTCTAAAAATACTTTTATTTTCAGTGAAAGCTGTATGCAGTGCTCCTATTTTTTTTTCAATTTTTCAAAATATTTGCCTTCAAAACATACTTTGTGTTTTTCCTTTTTCACTACTGCGACTGAAGATGGGGTAAAGCTGAAATAAAGGAAGATACGAGGCAAAACAAAAGGGAAAAATCTGGAAAGGCACAAACAGGAAAAAAAATCAAAACACATTTCTTGATGTCCTATCACTCCAAGTGCTGCTTAACTCTCAGAGTAACTTTCATCTCAGAAGGAAAGTTATGGCTGATTGGCACTAACTGTTGAAAAGTGTGCTTTGTTGTCTTCCTACAACACAGGGAACCAGGATCTTGGGATGCTGGGCTGGTGACCAGATCCATAGGGTGATCCGGAAGGGTAAATGAGGAGAAAAGCGGGCTGGGGTTAGGAGGGGTGAAAAGGAGGGTGAGGATGAGGACGTGTGATCATCAGAGCCCTCACACCAGCTGCTGCAGTCCTTAAAGGCCCCCCTCAAGGTGAACTGGGGACTTCTGCTGTACACACAAGCACACCAGGACAACTTCACCTGGGCAAGATGGGGAGTACCTGTCACAAATGAGTGGTTCAGGGCTGCCTAAAGAACCTGGGAAAGGAGGGGATCTATGACCACAATATATCACCACTCCTTTAATTCCTCTGCCATAGCAGGACCTGGAGATTCCTCAGTATTTCCTAGTACTGTCTGATTTCATTATCACGCTAAAGAAGATAAGGAAATGTCACATGTATCAACAGTGTTTCTCTAAAAACATCAGGCCTGCACAAAGCAAAGAAGCAGCACAGAATGGGTGAAAACAACTGAAGTCTCAGTCTCAGTCTGACCTCAGTGGCATAACCCACTGACCTCAGACAGCCTTCAGACATGAGCTGTCACGGAAGTGACAAAGCAAGTTCTAGTGATTAACACCACAAAGTGTATTACTTCTACATTATTAACCTTGCATATTTTGCTACTGCGAGCAGGAAAGCACAGAGAAACTCTTAGTGTCAGAAGCACTGATGCCCTTCTTATATTTCTGACTTTGATTATCTGATCACAGCTTTTTCTTACATGAACAGCTTCCAAGGTACTGATTCCAGGATCACTCAAACTCACGTTGTTTTATCGATGTGAGTAATCCCAGATGTTCAGTGCAGTTGCTTGCATTAATAAAGACACACAAGTCTCAGGTGGTTGTAGGATCAGAGCCTTCGGGTCGTGAACAGTCATTGGCTTTTCTGCCATTAACAGGTCATTGATGAACTGCAGCTTCCTTCACATCTGACAGAGGGATATTAAGGTACACATCTATCACTGTCATTTTTCTCTTGCAACTTTTTAAAATGCAGAATCACATTCAAAAAGCAATCAATAGCAATCCAGTCGCAAGCACCTCTAATGAAGCACAGCAGAAACAATTTAGTATTACATTTTCATCTGAAAGGTCTCAGAAAACATTTCTCAGCTCCACTTTATCTGCCCAAAAAGATCAAGGTGTTATTCCAGGATTTGAGCTCAACATATGCACTGAATTGCCTACAGCAAGAAACTCCACTGTGTAGGATAGCACAGCTCTTTACATGAAGTTTGTGCTGCTGTAGACTGCTTGTCCTGCTCATATCTGTTCTTGAATATCCACAGCTCTAATTATTATAATTAATTACAGCTGAAAGGACAATGATAACTGTCAATGCTTAAAAGTATCTCCAAAGGGAATTTTAAAAAGTTTTCTGAAAATTGAAAACCTCTACTAGGATACCTGGCAATGTCTCTGTTTTATTTTTAATTCATGTTGTTGAATACTGATAGATTGGTAACGATATGGGTCAAGTTTGCACTAAACTTTCCACAGTACTCCCACCATGGATGGCAGCTCTTCTTGTTCCTTGACTCCTAATCCATCCTCAGCAAAGTCTGGAAGTCACAGCAGTCACAGCAGATTTTTATAAAATCAAATATTGAAGAACATGATTAATTAGAAATACTTCCTCCTGCTGTGGGAGCAAAAGATAAAGGCAGAATGAAACCCAGCACACCAGCCAAATGAACCTGTTTTCAGCTTTTCTTTCTTGAATAAAATTTTCAAACACACATCATAACTCTCTGCAATGCATCCCACTCACAACATAACTCACAAGGAGGAGCTAGTGTTATTTTTCACTTATTTTCTAAAATACAATTTTTACTTTTTGATTTTGGATACTCAGTGAACAACCAACGCTGCTTGAAAACCAACATGTTTCCCATTTTCAGATACACAAACTAGAAGAGAGAGGAATAAAATCACAACAAAAGTATGAAAAACACTAATAAGCATATGCTGATGTAAATTGGCTTGTATCTCCAGCACCCCAACTGAAAATCCATTATCTTTGCTCATAAAGTGGATATGTGCATTTGACCTGCAATTTTTAGAATCAATTCATTTAGACTAGGGGACATTACTGCATAGGCAACTCTAATCCAAACTCCTAATCCTAACTGGTAAAAATTACTTTATTAAGACCTAGACATCAAACAGGTCAATGGTATAGCACGACTGAGATGTTTCAGATGAGCTTGTTTAGTGCCTAATCTAATTCCAAAATAAAAAAACCCCTTTTTAATACTAACTTTGGTTTTGAAAGAAAATGGAGAATATCAACACAAACTACCCTGAAATCATAGTGCTGTCTCAAAAAAGCACCAGCATTCTCAGGGTTGGTAGTGTTGAAACAGGGCTTCAGAACTCCATCTCCCTTGTGGAGAAGCCAGCAAGAGCCTGAAGCCCAAAGTTTCTGAGTTCATACTTCCAAACTCTCCCAGAAACTGTTCATTTACATGGCAGCAAGGCAACAAAGCACCATTTCATCCAACAGTGGAGTTTCGTAAAAAAAAAAACCAAAACAAACCTCACTTTTCCAAGTACACAGCAGCAGATTGAGCAGCTCTAAGAAGCACCTATCAGGTCAAGCATCTAAAGAACCATTGAGAAGCAACTCTGAAAGCTTCAGGTGTCTCCCATGCAGAGAGAGGAGCAGCTTCTAGCAGTGGCAGAGTGGGAGCAATCCAACAGCAAGCTCTTCTCCCGGCACTACTGTGAGACAGCACAGGGCTTAAAAAGGCAGCAGCTCCCATGTACAGGTTTCCAAAACAGGAAGCAGCAAGATTCTTAAGAAAATGGCTTGTTTTTAATAAAAGGGCTCACAACGGCCCAAAAGAAGACACAATCGTAGCCAGCCAGAAAAGCAAAATGGAAAGGAGAAAAAAGAATGACAAAAAGATCTCATTAAAAAAGAAAAATCTATTAAATCTAGATTTAATGAAAACAGAGAGAAATCACAGTCATGTGGCAAATCTTTCAAATTTATTTTGCCAGTCACATTCAGGGGCAGAAGAAATACCATTCCCCAAAATGTTCTTCAGAATGAACCCAAAACCTTCAGTTGCAGTTAAAACAAAAGCTGAAATTAAATGAGCTGCCCTTCTACAGTTTGCAGCCATCAAAAGCTTTCAATATATTTATCAGTCTCTTCTTCAGCTGAAATTTTGCTTCTCAGCTTTCTTTAATCCTAGCTTTATACACACTCCTTCTCGGATCTTAATTGCTCTCATCCTACTTTCAACTCACATTTTGTGTTGCCCTGGGAGAAAAATTGCTTGTTTAACGAGAAGAGCCACAAAAGAATTCCAGCCTATTCTAAAACAACACTGAACTATTCCTACCTTACTTTCATGAAATGCCTTTACAGAGGTCATTTTTAAAAGTATGTCAAAGGAAAGCCAGTCCATCAAAGAAAATACAAATAGACATACAGGCAGAATATTAAGATTGCACAAATTACCACAGTCTCTCCTGTTTACATGTATTTGCATGCATTCACTCACTCATTCAGCGATTCTCTGCTGCAGCTTCATGACTTAAAGGTAAATTCAGAGCTACAAGGATTACTGGAGGGTTGGGAGATTTCATCACCCAGGAGGTGAGGCCAAGGGAAGGATTTGAGTGGGTCACATCATCCATGGGACAGGGAACAGATTTTTTTCCAGGATTCGACACAGTGTCTTCAGCTGGAAGGTGGGGGCCAGCTTTGAAAGCCTGTCAGAGCCCATCAGACCCAGAGAGTCCTGATGAGGTGTTCTTGGCATCTGAGGGAGGTCTGCAGCTCATCCTGCCTTGCAGAAAGGTTCAGCAGCTGTGGTGTGGGTAGGGTCATTAGTAATGCTGCATTCATGACTCATCTGTGGCTTATTCCTTAAATACACACACAGGCAGGAATTTTTGTTTCACTGGGCTTCAAGTTGGTCAGGACATTCAACATAAATCCGTGTATTAGTCTGCAAGGAAATTTATCATCTGACCTCGACGTGTTTCTACCACTTGGAAAAAGAATACTGGTTCCATAGTTCCCTGCTTGTAAGAACACGGAATGCATCTCAGAAGAAGATAAGCCCTTGCAACAAGGGTATTTCTCAGTTACAACCACGCAAACAAAGACTAAGAGAGTCTTGGAAGAGGCTTGGTCAGGAGAACAAAACCAAACAACAGAAATATTAGCACGGAAGTGCTTTATCTTGAGCTGAAAACTGAAATCTTCCGTCAGCAAAATCAAATGAAGTACTTTATTAAAAGCCAAGTTTAATTCATGCAGAGAAAATGCATCACTTTCAAAACAGACTGAGTGTTTTTGTTTTGGGATAAGCTGTGTCTCTCTGGGCTGCTGGAGGATCTCAGCGGATTTCTAATTTTGGTGTCTTGTAGACTGGACTATGGAGCTGCTTTTGGACAGCAAAATACAACCTCCCCACTGGGCACAGAAGTTGCATAGTGATGACATGCCAAGAAAAAAAGTATCTTCAGGCTGGGAAACCTAACACTGTAGGAGTCAGATAGGATGAAGCGCTGCAGTGGCTCAGGAAGGAAAAAAAATAAGTTCAGACTGAGGTAAAGAAAACAATGAATTTGGCAACATTAAAGTCTTTTGATAATGAATTTTTAAATGAAACATTTTAAAATATCTGAATGGGAAGTTTTGGGTCTGGCTACAGTTTTTTGTTGATCAATTTATGCAGAAAGCAAAAGCTTTTAGGAAAACATTCCATAGCAATGAAGATTAACTTTTTCTTTCTTTTTTTCAGTCATGTCAATTTTCTGCTTTTTTAATCAAATTCTATATAAGCTGTGCTAGAATAAAGAGAGGCACAATGAAGTTGCTTTTTGTATTCAGTGATAGAATAGAAGCTGGACTGGTCTGTTCTGATGCTTCTTAGGCCACTTACAAAGCAGTGTTTATTTCAGTATCAGTATCACATGTCTAAAATTCACTAGTACTGAATATTAAATCACATCTTTTTCCAAGAGGGAAAAACTTCCTAGTTTATTCTCTGTGAAAACCCACAGAAGAAATATAAGTCAGAACTGATTTTAAATCTCTATGTTATTAGACTCACCAGTATAGCTGTTAATTGTCTAAAACATGAATAGTACCTCAAAAATCTATTTCTGATCTTTTTCAAAGACAAGACACGGCAAATTCTGGGTTTTCTCCCCTCCCCTAACACTGTGGGTTTAGTTCTTTAAAGCTCTGTGTTTTGTATGTGTGAGTTTTTCTTCCTCTCTTTTCATAACAGCTGCTTTTTTCTTCGCCTTGCTTTTGAGAACAGGCTATGCAATTTTTAGAAAAAAAGCCCTGCAAATGAATCACCAAATGATAGTAGTTAAGCTCCAGCCATTGTGGATGCTCCTACTGAGGGGGAAGCACAAGGGTTTGCTCAGGGGCACGCAGAGTGTGGGGTGGCAGACCTTGGGTGTGGGCGCTGCAGGCTCAGGAGGTGCCTCTCCTGCAGTCCCTGCACATGGAGAGCATCGCTCACTGACACCTTCACAAACTTCTGCTCAACACGAGCTCCAGCAACACCAGCACACCCACAGGGAAAGAACCCTGCCATCTGGGAGAAGCCCAGCAAAGTTACCCCCTGGCTCCTCAGCAGCCTGGAGGGGTGCGAAAAGCAAGGTCACAATTAATTCAGCCAGGATTGCATGGAAGCACTGTGCAATGGATTCCTTTCAACCCGCTAATATCCTCTCATGGAAAGGGGATTGTAGAGACTTTTTGCAGACACAAACCTCTCCTTGTACATTTTACAACCAAATCCTGTATCTGGATTTAGCTCAGCATAAGCTAGAATAATCTTAAAGTCCTGGTGTATGCAGCAAAGCAAAAAAAAATCTTATTATGGCAGTAAAATCATGGCTGAGGTAAATACATTCTGCGTCTACTTTCAGACATTTGCAACCTTCTCAAAAAAACTGTCCTTTGGTCGAAGGATTTCTTGTCTTTTCAGTTCAAGACCACTTAAAAAACAAACAAGAAAAAACGTTTGCCAGTTTTTTTTGATAATCTGAAGTGCTCAGGAAAAAAAAAGGGGGTAAAAAGAAAAGAAAAAAAAAGAGGAAGTAAGTGTACAAAACATGGAAGGACATAACTTCTTATCTTTGGCCTTGAAGCCTATCTTTTGCACCCAAGGGCTAACTTGGCATCTCAGTCATGCTAAACCACCTGGGACACAAAGAAATTCCCACAGGAAGTCAGCTCTAATATCAGCTCCCAAAGTTTTCATGATACCATTTTTCCTACTTGTGCTGCAAGAGTTAAAAAGGAGATGTACTGACAGAAACAGAAACATCTGTTATTTGACAATGTTATTAAACACACTTAAATCAGACAAAGTCAAGTCATTACTTTTAGCAGTGACCAGTGTTACCTGGGAATGCAATAGTTAAATACTAAAGAAGACAAATTTATATAGCTGGTAAATAAAGCGATGGATGAAGTCTCACCTTTTTGGAACTTAAAAGCCCCACAGTGAGACACTGGCTGACTTATGAGGTGACTTAATATACTCCAGTTACAAATGGGGTATGTGTTCATCCTCAGTCAGGTCACTGAGAAGAAGAGAACAATTCTTGGATTTCAAAATATCCCCCTCCCTACTGCAACAAGTCTCTCTGGGATTAAGGCAGGCATAGACTCCACACCATTTGAAAGGGGCTCTGACCACTCCCAATCCATGTTCTTAGGACACTGACTTACTCTTCTCTTTGCAGTTCTGTTTCTGTGATACACTCTACAAGTAATTCCAAAAAGCATGAAGCATGTTGTTCTTTTTTTTTTTTTTTTTTTTTTTTTTTTTTTTCCCCTGGCCCCCCCCCCCCCCA
>VYXF01007739.1:300731-313568 GCA_013397295.1 Polioptila caerulea
TTTTTTTTTTTTTTTGCATTACCACTGGCTCCTCCCTCACCAACCCTCCCCAGCAGGCTAAGAAATCCTGTCACCTGACCTTTGCAGACAGGTATGTTTGTATATATTCAGGCACCTATTTCACTTCTCTGGTGCAGCTGGAGTTTGATCCTGCTCCAGTGTATGCACTGGATGCTTCAAAGGAAACACACAGGAACAGTCATAGTAGGTTCCCTCAAGAGTGACTTCACTGGAGCTGTAGGAATTTTTGGAGCTAAGGATCTACTGCCTAGATTGTGTGTTACACTCTCCTTTTGTATGAGAAGGCACAGATTAGCTGTACTGCTTTGTATTTTGCTTAAAAGGCTTAGGAGCTAGGGTAGGTTTTTTGCTACATTTCTTGATAACTGTTCCATGTATTTTGTTTTTAAAAGGGAGATTTAAAAATAGAATATTAAAAAACCCAATGGTAACAGTACAGTTACAAATGCTGAAGTTTTAGAAGGAACTGCTGTGGGAGTTGCTACGAGGAATACTTGCCAAGTAGAAAAACACAACAGATAAGAAGTTAATACAGATGCACAGACAACACAGAGCAGAACCTTGTATTTTAAAATCCAGCTAAACACCTTAACATCTAATGACATTGATGATTCACAAATAGTCTGCAAGTGGGTGTTACCACTTTCCAAAACAAAGTAACATCAAACACTCAGCTCTGGCAAGGTAGGGGAGGATAGTCTTCTTTAAAAACAAAAACATTGTTTAGGAGGAAAGGAATAAACTCTGAAAAATAAGCTGTGAAAAAAATAGTAAAGGCCTTTTCAAGGTCTGAGCTTCCAGCCACACTGCTCACATAACAAACACTAACAAATGTTTGGATAATTCAAGGACTGTGTATGAGTGTATGCTGGAGCTTCTATTTAAACACTCTAACACCATTTAAAAACTTTTCCTAAATTTATGTTACAAATGCTGCTGTGCTCTTTCCAAACACAAGTATAATATAATCTGAGGTAAAGCATAAAGAGCAAATATATTCTTAATGAATTTTTAACCCCATGTTAACAAGAGATTCGTTGGTCTTAGCCAAGCTGACAGCAAGAGGTCCATGAAGTTCCACTGCTGTGAGGCTGTCAGAGACAAGGAAGTGGTAACTTTTTGGTTTGAGGTTTTGCAAACAAAGCAACACATTGTTCTTGACTACTGTGTTTGAAGACCACTAGAAAAATGTAGATTGGCCCAGTATTATGCACTCCTTAAACGGAAATAGACGTGTGAAGAGCTAACTACAACTACGTGCAAGATTTGCTGTCATTTCAGCAGAAAGAAGTTAAAACAAAGAAAAGCAAGGAAAGGAAGAACCACCATGAAAAACCAAAGGCCCTTTTCCCCCCCACCAAAGCCCCTTGAGAGCCACCCAGCTAGATGCTGATAATATTGGGTAACTGGATCTGGTGAAACAAGGTTCTGTGTAGCTTGGCGTGCTGGCTTCAACAAATTGGGATGTAAGTCGTAATACCAATGGGACAACATCACTTTTTCTCTCTGTTAAGCAGAGGCCATAGAGAATCCCCTGGAAAAAAAGAGCATTTACCTTAGCATTCTTGAGTTGGCTATTTCTGAATACTCAGGAGTGCTAAGGTCAGGTCCTATATCCCCACTTTCCTTCTGAGTGAGAAGGCAGCCACAGAACCCACCCCACCACTCAATCCTGTCCCTTCTTAACCATGGCTGCTTGAGAAAATATGCAGCATTTTGGGCAAAAAAAAAATGGGAGGTGAGCCACAGCCCAGCTGCTGATGTCAAAGGAGGGATAATATCTGCATCCTGCCCTCAGTGGTACACCAGCACTTCCCTGCCTGGCCAAAGGGGCAGCCACCCCAGTGGTGCCGACTGCCTGCCTGCAGCCCCACGGCTCCCGTCTGCAGCACCAGAGTCATGGAATTAAAGGGTCATGGGATAACCACGGCCATTTGCAGCTCTGGCAGCAGCTTTCAGCTCTCCTTACATTGTGTAATTTCAAGGTCTTGCAAAACGCATGTCAGTGTATGTAAGGGAAATCTGGGTTTTAAGGACAAGCCTTCTCGACACCTGAGTAGAAAGATGACATTGACTCATAGGCATAAGGTCTGCTCTGAAAGACAACTTTGTTTTTAAATCTTTTTCCTTGGTTTTGAGCAGCAAATGGCATAGACATATGGGACTACTAAGGTTTCTGCAAGTATTATTTTATTTCTGTTTCGTTTTCTTCCAAAATTCCCTATTTTCTTCAGCCATGTCCTTGATTGGATGTTCAGATTAAGGTGAGAGATGTATTAAAAATCATAAACAGTAGGATCATCAAACACAGTATGTGCAAAGTGGCAGGTTTTAGAAATATTCACTGCTAAAATTTCAACTGTTAAATGTGTTTTGGTAGGCAAAGAAGACTGTGCAGCTTTTTTAAACATGAGGAAATCCAAAGGATTACATCAAACCATGTTACAGACACTGACAGATACAGGCTTTCAAGCAAAAACAGCTGTCTTTAAAGCTCCTGTGACTACTCAGAATATACTGCTGCAGTCTCCTAAAAAAACCCCAAATCCTTGGGAAAAAAAGAATACCTTTAGCCTATCCTTCAGCTTCAGAAGAGAGATGCAGCTCCATCTTTCTTCCTTTTCTTATGAATAAGCAAAAGCAGTATGAACCATTTCTGCACGTGTGGTCACCAGCAAGGGCCGGAAAGCCACAATACAGCCTGTAACAAGCATGCTCACCTCACAGTAGGAACTACAACCACACACCTTCTTTCTGGGATGGCACTTAGCATGAAATGTGTACATTTTATTTTATTTAACATTTAAAGTCTTCCAGATACAACATCACTTCCTACCTCCCAGTGGTTCTCACTACTTGAAACAAGACTGTGAGCACTGCGTACAAAGTCTGACACAGCACCTGGTACCAGCATGGCTGCTAAAATGCTGTTGTGTCATTCCTTTCCTTGGACACTCATACAAGATGTCCCTGCACATCTATGACAACAGCAACCTGCCAAAGCCACCAGGGTTTGTGTCATTCTGTGTGACAACCAGTGCAATTAATTACTGAGATGGTTTGCACATTCATACGCCATCCACAGTCAATGTGCAGCAGTGGTTAAGACAGAGCAGCTTAAATCCAGGTGCCACTGGCAGGACAGGAAGGGATCCTTGGGCTTGTAGAGGACAAGAGCACACAAGAGCAGCTGCAGCGGGAAGGAGGGAGGCCAGCGTGAGGCATGACTGTGCTACGGGATGCTTCTGTGTGGAGCTGGCAAGACAGGAAACCAGCTGGGTCCAGGACATGTATAGAGGCAATTGAGGGTCAAAGGGAAGTATCTAGAAGTAGTGTGATCTCTAAACCAGCCTTCTTACTGCATTTTTGATTGCCATCATAGCCTAAATGTGATCAGGTTTGATCAAATGCTCATGCCATTGTATGGGAACCAAAGGAGGCATAGCTGATTTTTTTTTTTAAACTCTCAGCACTCACAAACATTGTTTAGGCCTGGTGTAACCCTTCCCTATCTTATTCTAACAGGATGCCCAGCTCCCATGGTTCCCAATTTTATTTATGGCTTAATACTTGCACAGAAATACAGACAAACACATATTAATGCCTTTAAAAGTAATTTTCACAGCAAACACAACACAAATCTAGCTGTGCATGTCTTAAACCTTCCCTGTTCACACCCTGCCCAGAGAGTAAGAGTCATTTATTGGGAAGCACGTGCCTTTTATTCCTGCCCCTCTCCCCAGGTCAGTATCCACAAAGCCTTTCTTCTAGTCTTTCCATTTGGCTACTTGGTGAACTCCGGGAGCATTTGCATTGATGGCGCAGGACTTAGCACTAGATCTGTCATATATGGTTAAGCTGCTGCTGGGCTAAGCTCCCTTTTTTATCCTGAGTGGTATTTTCTCTTTGAACTTTTGGAATTTATACAGTGTTTTATCCTTTCAAGTATCTCTACAAATTCTTCACAGGATCTACAGCACAGGCAGGGCCTTTTTATGACAGAAAGACACAGTAGGTTTTCATGCTTTGCAGTCACTGTAATATAACCCACTGCTTCACTAAGCCCACTAACATTACATTCATTATTTGGAATGGAGCTTATGGTAAAGAAGCCATTTGTTCTGATAGTCAAGTGCACCATCAAAAGTCTGATTGCCTACAACAAATCAAGAGTGTTTTATAAGCCCTACTATGTGCTCTCATATGTTGAAAGAAAAAACAGGAATAATTATCTTTCTGCCAGCTTGTTTTCAAAATGAAGATAGGTAACACTTATGTGTAAATGCAAATAGCAGGGATAATAAGGGGCTTGGAGGGTATCAGAAAGGTAGCATTCCCTCTGGAAATACAGAAGAGCATTACAATGGGACAAATGAAACATACCTTTCACCAAAAAGGATGACTGGCTAATGCTTAGTGCAGAGAAATGTACTAAGTAGCTGGATTTTAAGTTACTACCTTGTTCAATAGCTATTGTGTACCTTTTCTATGCAAAAAAAGTTCATGCCCTTGTCCATAATAATTTCAGTCTTGCTGTGACTGGATAAACAGGGGTCATGAAGGAAAAATTAGCAAAGTGCCTTTTAAGAAATGTACTGTTCACAAACACTGCCTGATTTAAAATCTTCTGTATCAGTCTAGAGAAATGGGGACTACTTTTGGAGTCACTCTAATATTGCAGTCTTTACAGTATGTATCACCTTTCTCTGCAGGTTATACAGAGCACAGTGTGATGCAGTTCAGCTTCCAATGTCCTGTCTGTGGGCTTGAAACACGCAGCAAACTGACCCTGCTACTGCTTGCTAACACTGGTCTTCTCGAGAGAATTCCTCCTGCAAGTAGTCCTGTAAGGTCAAATGAGACTCTTTGCCAAATAAGCCTTTGCAAAATCAGTTGTGCTCTGTCATGTTAAGAGAAAAGGAACCTAGCTGGAGCATACACTAATTTAAATTAACACAGTACATCCTTCTCAGATTATCTGGCTGGGTTTTTTTCCTCTTTTCCTCTCCTTCCTTCTTTTCTTTTTGCTGTTTTCAGGCTTTTTTTTCTACCCTTCCCTTTTGCATTTTTTTTCTCCTTTCACACACTATTTTTCTCCATCCCACTTTCCCCTTTTAACAACCCACATCCTCCTCCTCCTGCATCCTGTTTTTCTATCCCTTTGTCCTCTCCCAGTCCTTTGAAGGACTACACCTGTGTTTTTCTAACAGTCCCACCAGAAGCAGCTGAATGCAAGTGATAAGAAAACTGATAAAAACCCCTTGAGACTTAAAGGCTGTATTCCTACTAGACTGCACAAAGGAAAATGGTAGATGTGGGCTAAGGAGAGAGGGATTAAATGAGTCAAAACCTGCAGAATTCCAACACAGGGGATTTAAATTTCTGCAGTTCCCATTAACAAGTGCACACCACCATTAAAGTGCTTGTTCTGGTTAATATTTAAGAAGGGAAAAAATGAGCAGAGTCACATGGTAAACATGTCTGGAAGCCTAAAAAAAGAATAAGAAGTTAATAAAAGTGTGTATACACATCAGACATCATACTCAGACCAGGAATGGTGTTATCATTTCCATTACAAGAGCAAATACCTGCCTCTGAAACCTGCAAGACTTTTAATCGCTTTTAAAAATCCATGCCCTAAGAAATTACCTCATTATTTCCCCTCTTCAGAATGGTGCTTTCCTCACACTCATTTTGGACACCTCACCAGGTAGCTCAGTGCCCAGCAAAAGCCTGGTCTTGTTCTTTAAGCCAAAACACACCCCCTAGGTCTGCCCCAGTGCATTTAATGCTGGCTTGCAAAATTTCTCTGGGGACTGTGTGGGCTTAGAAATCAGCAGTACCTGATTTGGGAGTCACACAGGCAGCTGCCATGTCTTCAGGTTAAGCATAAAGGGATTACCTTAGATCTGGCAAATGTCATTTATTTTCAGGATTTGAGAAAAGATTTTTCTTATCCCAGTAATTCCAGCTAATCTAACTTAAGGATCCCAGAAAGATAAAGCTGAATCTCTGCTTTTATACTCAGAGTATCCAGAGCTCATTATGGATTTTGCCAAAAATCACAGATCCTTGGTTATCCTTACCAGCTCAAAAAAACTGCACCCACAGACCTTCCAGAATTTTAAGAGAAGCCCATGGCAATTTCCAGCTGGGTATGTGATGCCATTCACCCTGCAATCCATAAGTACTCTCTCCTAGTGAGAGCTGGACCTTCAAGCAAGAAACCTGTGTGCCCTGAGACAGGAAAGCCAGGTGATTCTCCAGCATCCTATCTATAAAATTAGGGAAATAGACTCAAGGCAGCCAGAAACCAAATCCATGCGCAGACAAGTTCAAATCACCTAGCCTTCCTATGTCCTTTCTGCAGAGATGCAACTGATGTTAACATCTTCAAAAGAATTATACATATTTAACTATCAAATAATATATGGCCTGCATGCAGGTGTTAGCTGACTGCCACCCATGGAAGGGGCCTAGCTAGGGAGTCGAGCTAACTACACAAAGATTTTGGAAGCTATGACCCAGGAACAAAGTTTGGTACATTTTGTACTGACAACTGATTTCCACACAACTCTTGTTCACTATAGTATTTCACACTTTAAAATGCAATTCAAAACAAAATGTACAGCACGCACAAACTCGCACTGATCTCAAGCTGTACGAGTAACTGTGTTGGTAGAATCTGAGCTGACAGCAAGCTCCAAGCAGTTTGTAAGGACATTCACTGCAGTAAAGTGTCATTTTCCACATTCCCAGTTGTAGTCACAAGAGTGCCTAGATTCAAAAGACTAAATAGCCTCCTTTGTTTATTACATAATCTGCAAAACTGCAAGCAGAGAGCAACAAGCAAAGCACAGATCCATCCTCTGAGCACTCTAACATGCCCCCTCTGTTGAAAAGAAGTGTCTCTTCAGGCTCGTTGCTTTGGTTCTCAGCCTTTCGCTTCGGCACCTTCTTCCAAACTGCAGAGATCCCTATTTGTTATGCCCATACATACAATTATCTCCATCTACACACACGTATGCGCTCTGCTGGCTGCCCACATTCAGGCCCATCTGCCAGGCTGGCACCGCGCCCACCGAGCCGCTGGCCGGTCCGTTTCACTACAGCGCAACTGTCAAGCCGTGATGGGCTCTGGTGGGCAGCCAGGAGCCCTCCTTTCTCCAGGGACAGAAGCCTCCCAGCGCCGCTCGAGTTTGTGTGGCACACCACGGGAGCACGCTGGCACGCTCGCCAAAGCAAAGATTTCAAAGAGGAAAGAAAAGAGGAGAGCTGACTGCCACTTCAGCCTGTGATCCAGCCCTACTTTGTGGAGGTGATTATAGCGGACAAAGCTGCTGTGGCTGAGCACAGGCCAGCCATCATTTAACTTCGACTTTGGCACCAATCAAGTACAACAGGGCAATTGTGAGATGACTCAATAGATGTAAATAGCCACTATGCAGGGCAATTCGGTGAGGCATAAGGCATAGACAAATGGCCTACAAAAGGCAGCTCCTTGTGCGCGTGCAGACTTGGTGAGTAACTCCAGCTGCCCAGGAACCAGGAGTCAAGATCAGAACTACTACATCAGATCTTCAATTCAGCCCAAACCTTTCCAAGAGGATCATCTTGCACATGCTGCTCCCTCTCACATTTCTGTTTAAAGCTGACCTTTACTTTTACTCTTGCACTGCGTGAAGACAGAGGTGGGTCATGGTTTGCCTGGGGGTTTTAATCTCTCAGTGACAATAATAACATGCCAGGAAATATTGCTTATCGTCTACTTTTCGTTTCCTCCAGGCACCTGTGGACTTGACCCCTAGGAGCCTGCTTTAGAACCTCTAGATATGGCTATTCCCCATGGATGGAATCAGCTCTCCCACCCTCACTGGTGTCAAGTGGGACGCAAACACAGCTCCGCCTCCCTGCACAAGCCAGCATGAACAGTTCAGCGTGGTCTCACTGTTCAATGGGTCCATTCACCCGTAAGTATGACAGGCAAATTCTGGCACTAAACCAGCAGTTCCTCTGCTCCCCAGGAAGGCCCAAGGGCAAAATTATATCATTCTTTTATTTAAACCAACATGGCCAAACTTCACTATGGAGGAGTTTTACCAGTTAAATGAGCCTCCACTCACACCCGCTGTGTGAGGACCCAGTGGTCAGGAAGAAGTTCCAGCTGAACTTTTGAAAAGCTGGAGATGATGCCGAAAGATTCTTTCCCCTGTTGATTTTCATCAGGTCAGAAAAATCTTACATTATGATACTAGCATCACAAAACAGTTCACAGATGTTGCCATCACACAACATTTTAATTGCTGCTACCTCTTTGGAGAACTAAGCCAAGGCAGAGCTTGTCAGCACCAAGAGAAAAGAAAATCAAGAGTGCTTCTGAAGTCTGACTTTCTTCTTAAGCAAAATAAAGAGACATCCAGACCACTACATGAGGAAATGCCACATGTATCTTCTACTTCAATTTTGAATGGCTCTTCTGACATCTCTTCCTGCTAAGAAGATTAAAAAAGACCAAATCATTTAAGATATTGCATTGCTTCTTGACACCAATCTGGTGAAAGATTTAACTGAAAAGAGCCTTTATTTTTGTACTTTGTACATTATAGGATGGAATTCTGTTAAGTTGTAATCTCTTTTGAACAATTGTAGAAATCGCTGTATTTCCCTTTACAGGCTGTTCTGCCTATACAGAGAGAGCATCCCTATAAAAATGCAGCCTCTGTACAATAAAAGGTATGGCTCAGGATTTCCCTCTGGGTCCTTGCAGCATATGCACAGGCATGTGAACTGTCAGTGGAACTTCTCACATAATCAGTACAAATGCAGTGGTTCCAAGAGGAGATGATGTCACACATTTTATAGTAAAGGCACTGCACGAAACAATTATAGTCCCTAGCAGCAGTTGTGGCTATGCCACAGGTAAGCTGAACAGCTGTGATCTCCTTCTCTCTTCAGTGGGATGGAGAAAATACACAAAGACTGGATTTATGTCATCATATGTCTGTCTTAAGCAGCAGGCCAAAAACCTGGCTCTACTGAGATGAACAGCATTAGGGCCATTAGTCTCAGATCTGGTCATCTCCACACCAGGACACAAAGACCACACAAAGACCACTGTTCTTACAAGTGGCTTGGCATCTTACCTCAGTTGCTGAGACTGCTAAACCATCCGTGCACTGATTTCTCCACAAGTGACAATAGATATCAATACATCCAAGGAATACAATAGATGCATCTAACTTAAAAACAGATGAAGCATTTACACTTTAACTGGAATTTGTATAATTTAGACCTAAATTTGCACATCTTTCCTGCATGGTTTTCCATATGTCTTCATTGTAACAGTTTCCCAATTTAAGGCAATGTGAGAAGACAGAAGCTTTTTTTGCAAGACCACGAACACACACACCCCCTACCCCAAAACCAGTGCTAACATCTGCGGTGATCACAATATGGTAACTGGCTACATACAGGAGATTAAAAATACACAGATCAATAATGTTCTGCTACGATTTTCAAATAGAAACCTCATGTAATTTTTTCCAAACACAGTCTCTCTAGTAGCTTTTGTAATGACATTGGAGAGGGAGACGTTGCATTACACTCTTCAAGCCATTCTGATAGTACCACACATAATTTCCCCCCTGCCTCCCCCCAGTTTTTAGCAAAAGTGCCATTCTTGTGCTGTTTGTGTAAGTGGACAGAATTTCAAGCATCTGCTCCCAAATGATTATAAATCAAGGAACCTTCATGCTCCATTAGCTTGAGAAGATAGCGTTATTAATGACTGCTATTCAAGGAAGTTCACAGCAAATGTCTAAGTGAAGACACCTCTGATGTAAGGCTTTGTTTTGTTTCTGAAAACAGCTGCGTGGGCAAAACTTCACTCTTGCTGTTTAACATATTTCTGAGGCTACCACTTCTAAGAAATTTCAATTATATTCGTTAGCTTAGCAGTTACATCAGTTTCCTCTAGAAAAAGAAACAATACTGACATTCCACAGTAATGCTCATGAAAAGTCATTTAGCTTAATGCTGGGGTCTATGAAGATGCAACACTGCTCTTGCTCTGCTACTCTTTATTCAGTTCCACAAGTCTGAAAAAGCTAGTTCAACTCTAAAACATAAAAAGTGAAAATTTAAGTATTAGGTCATATTACATGGACTTGAAACAATGCAAGAAATGACTGGGTATAGCCAGGCAGAGCTGATTTGTTCCACAGGTTAATAATACACTATGATTTCCTACCTGATCCTAACCAGCAGCCTTTCATTACCACAGAAGTAGGACCAACTCTGCCAAGAAAAGGCGAGTCAGAGGTCTGATTAAGTGAGTTTTCCGCCTGTTAGTTACTTGCCTAGGTGCACAATGAATGTGATGCACCCCATGCATGAATGCCACATAATACCGAATTTAAAGATAAGAGATCTGACTCATCACTCCACTGCACCAGTTTTATGCCTGCGGGGCTCCATGTTCTTCCATGGTGACTCAGACCCAAGACTCCCCTCTCTCCAGGAAAAACATGACAAGTCATGCAGTACATGTCAGACTTACCCATCAACTATAATCCCCATTTGCACTGCAAAACTAATTGGAATGTAACATTCCATGCCACTTACATTTTGCTGTTAAGCCTAGAGATAGGAATATATATATAATTAATGTTAAGAGCAGCAGTTTAGAATATAGTAATTGAAATGAACCCTATTGCACCTGGCAACACACTCAAGGAATCCTGTTGGAGAAGGCAGTCCTTCCCAAATGTTAATAGTGTCGATATGGGCATGCTAAGATTAACAACATGGAATTAAGGAGATTAGTCACTGGAACAAAAAGTTTCTCTGAAACAGTTCTCATTGCAAGACTGCTGCCTTCACTTTTCTAAACCAAGGCTGCTGCAACACAAGAAACTTTGAACAACTCTAAGGTAGGCATTGACTGTTTCTTCCAAAAGGACACACTGTGTTTACGACGGCTATTTTTGGCTTTCAGCTATACAAATATAAAACACCATGAGGCCCATTTTCTTCTCACAGCTCCATGTCTGTATATGTTCATTGATTTCAGTGCAATTATATCTGATTATTTGCCTGGAATGGAAGTAAGATCGGTGTTGACCCTTATAGGCAATTCTGAATGGATTTATACTGGGCAAAATGTGTAAGAGGAGACAATCTACTCTACAGTCTGACAGCACATGCCTGTAGAAACCAAGGAAATAATTAATAAAGGAATAAACCTTCAAAATCCAAACAAAACAGTTCATCCTTCACTTTGCTCTAAACCTTAAGGGATTGGTATCCAGCAGTTTATCATAATGTACCTTGTGTTTTTTTTCTGTTTTTCAGTCACAGAATCAGTGGGTTACTCTAGAACGCAGAGATCACTGCCACAGGTTTATTTTCAGGACTGGGTCCTGAGCTACTTTGCAGAGAGAGTTGAATCTTTGATGGTTGATCCTGCACAGCTCAGCCATGCTGGGCACTGGCGCACACAACCAGTAACACACTGAAAAATGCTTGTGGAAATGAGTACACACCACTGGGGAGCCACACGTCCTGAGCATTATGTGCATAAACTATCCACTTGCTTGTGATCTCAGAGGGTGCATGTACGTAGTTTTGTATTTACTACCACCACTGCAAGACGATAGCATCTCATTCTGAGTACACTTACATCCCACTGAGAGGTCAAGCCAGGAGATAGTACTATATGTGTGCTTTTCTATAGGAAGGCAAGATTTATTCTGAGGCACTCAGTTCTTTGAGTTTTATCTCTGTTGTACAAAAAAAAAAAAAAATCCACAAAATCGTCCACTGCAATGAATACAGGCTTTGAATAAATACAGGACCTTGACTACAACAGGAAGGTGAAACATAAAAATGTGTCAGTAGGATCATTCTCTTTTGAGAAGCAATATAAAGACATGAACTTAAAATAGACATGGCTCTTATCTCATGCTAACTTACCCTTTGACAACCAGAAACCAGGGTGATTTAAAAAGTTAGCACTTACTACTCTCTAGTTGCCATAATTTTATTCGTCTGGTAATGTGGCAGTCACAGGTGTGAGATACAACCTGGTTCCAGGTAAAAGTTACAAAGCCAACTCCATTGCTAATGACACTGTTAAACCAAAGAATCCATGCCTTCACCCCATTATTAAAATACTTCTACATCCAAAAAACAAGGGGAGATGCAGAGGTACAGCGTTCAGAACTGAACAGCAAGTTACAAAACTTCAAACACAACAAATACATTGAAAGCCTACTAGCACCAAATTTGTGATTCTGCTTCTTACTTGGTGAACCTCTCCTTTTAACATCTGGGTCACCAGTAACTATCAAGGATTACCAGACAACACTTCTTCCCACCCATGTTTAAAGTACTACTAAAGTACTCCCTAAAACATCACCCATGCTGGGAAGCGGATCCAGAGATTGAGTACCCGATTCAGCGGTCGCCAGCAGTATTTCCCTTTGGGTGGTAGCTGGTGTCTAGCATGGGAATGTAGAACAAGCCAGTTTGGCTGCAACGACCGAGATATTCACCGCCCAACACCAAAGTTTGCCAACGAGCCGGTGAACGCACAGGTAAAGGCAGTCGCTGCTGCGTTGCGGGGCGCCGTCCTTTCGTCACTTTTACCTCAGCCGGCTGCAAGAGGCGACAGCAGGCGAGCGAGGACAGCCCACTGGGTCCCCAGGTGCTCTCCAGGGACCCCGGGAGCTGCTGCCCGGAGCGGCGGGGTGGGCGACCGGGAGCGAGTGCCGTGCCGCATGCCTGTGCACACTCGCGCGCCGGGAGCGCCTCGGC
>VYXF01007739.1:316747-354491 GCA_013397295.1 Polioptila caerulea
CGGCTCCAGCACGGCTCGCTGCTGAGAGCAGAGGCTGGCGTGTGGGTGGGTGTGCAGGAGCCTTCCGAGCGCGTCGGGGAGCCCGGCTGTGGAGAATGACGAGCAACAAAAGCTTCTGTTCATCCTGCGGTTCGCAAAATGTGCGCATTTAGGTTTGCTGGAGGAACCGAATGGTCTCCAGCGCTCGGTTTTGGTGACCCACTTATTTTTCCCTAACTGGTCAGATAAGCCATAGGGATTAACCATGTGGGCTTAACACACAGGTACCTGAGAAGAAAATTCAGCACCTTTCAGGGTAGAAGCCTCAGGTTTCCTTTCACCTTCAACCATCATGTATTACCTTTAAATAACACTATCTGCATTAGAAATGCAATGCATAGTCTTTAAAACAACAAAATTTAGAAGTTGGGTGGGGCTTTTCATCTTCAGTTTTCACAGATTTTCCCATCCACTTAACAAAAACAGCAATATGTATAACTCTTTAGCTACATACTTAAAAACTTGAGCTTGGATAACACTTAAGGGTCTAAACGCTCCAAATCACATGGTGCCAGGAGGGCTGAAGGCTTTTGGGATGCTTCTACGTCAGTCCTGTATTGGGACTGATGCTTTGTCCAATCTGAAAGCAACAGGAAGAGACTGCATTTCTGACTAGGAAAAAGCCCAAACAAACAAAAAAAATGGAAAGGGGAAGGTTTGATCAGAATGGAGGCTCAAGCATGCCTGGTTAGATCGCTAGGGCATTGCACTACCCTCCTTCATGCAAACATTAAGCATAGTAATCCTCATTTTAAAAGTCTGAAGAGAAAGGCACAGGCAATGCTGGACTCTCACTCTGATACTGTTTTCTGGGTACTGATCTCCTCACACTGCTGGAGCAGTGGGAAGCAGAGGTGAGAAAAGGATGAAAATGGGATTCAGGCATTGTTGATACCACAGAGAGTGGCCTGCTGGTACCCCCTGGCTTGGTGAGACGCACTGGGAACATGGGAGGGGTGGAGTGCATAAGAGGTGACACAATGGGTGAAGTAAGGTATGAGGTCATGGAGGACACAGAGGTTGAAATGGGAGCTCGAAATGAGATGTCATGGGTGATGGAAAGCCAGCAGGGAAGGCTTTGCGTCTGCGGATTGTATCAGCCGTGGAAGCTGATCATTATTATCACAATATAACAGAAAAATGCAGGAAGAAGGCAGCACCACAGAGGATGAAATGAATGAGCCCACAACCAGGGATTTTGTCCCAGTAATAATGAGGTAAGGGAAGACTTGTGTTTCAGCAGAGACATTTAAGTGTCAGTAACCTTACTGAAAAGGAAGAGTAGCATGTAAAACAGATCAGACCACAGGAGAGCCTGCCCTTAAAATCTCTGTTTACAGCTCACAGGAGAATATACCAGGAGACCTTGATGCTCAGTAAGGAGTCCAGTGAAGATATTAACAGGACTGAGGAGAGCTCTCTAGGCTGCTAACTGGGAGAGCTGTTATAAATTATAGCTTCTGAAGCTTTATCAGGGAGTGTTGCTTCATTTTTTGAAATTATGGGCTAAATTAATCACTGTTTTAACGTAGTGCTAAATTATTTGCACTTTACGCAGTTTCACCACAATAAATCTTAATCTTTCATTCTCTAGAACATGCCCTTCCAAGGCTGAGTGAGCAGTGGACTCCCCGCTCCACGGGTCACAGACCTGACTGGGATGGACTGTGCATGGCAGGAGAACAAATGCTTTCAAGGGGGATTGAGACTACAGTTAGCAAGCTGCTTTTCAACAAACTGTTGTCACATGGAAAGCGGAATTCCCATAGAAAAATGTTTTGATTCCTGTCAAAGCACCACAGGAACAAGGCTTAAGGAGCTGATGATGCTTTAAGTGTGGTTAGCAGTCTTGAGACAGACAAGTGTACCTGCCTGACAGAGCTACTACCACATCAAGGAAGTTATTTTGTTAAGGGTACATGGTAAATGGGCATATTCTAAGTGAAGCTTTCCTTGAATGTCCAGTTTGCAGGAGAAAAAATGTTTCTGGGTTTGCTTGAAATTGATGAAAACTAAATGAAAACTAAACCAAAAGGGGAGGCCTCTGTAAAGTAAAATCCAGCTTTTTGGACAGTCTCATGGACATGCTGATGCTACAAATTCAAATGCAGGGTTGTTAAGGAGCAGTTTCAGTGCATCCTGCAGCTGTGAGATATATTTCAGCCCTCTGTCCCCTGCAGAGAGACATTGGCCTGTGTCTACCAGAGCAGGCTGCCTTCTGCAATCAAACACCTGAAAACTCTTGTCCCCACCTTACATCCCCCTACCCCCCATTAATTTTTGTACCTGCAAAGCAGCACACTCCATGTTCTGAGCCTTTATAAATACCTTGGGGATCCATTTCTTCAGAAAACCCTTCTTTATGCCCATTTATATAGATGCATTTGGATTCTCTCTCAAACCACTCTCATGTTTATTAGCTTCACCTGGGCTTGTCATCAACACTAGTCAAGTACAAGCATTAATCAAATTAGAGGTTCAATCCAGCCAGGCATAAGGTCAAGCTTCTAATTACAAGGCTGGAAAATGGGAATGACTGGGAGTAATTTAAACTTAAAATGTAATTCTGGGGCAACTTTAACAACAGGTTCTTTTCTAGTTTCCTTATTATCTTTCACCTTGAGTTTTTAAGATGTCTCATCCATGAAAAAACAGGAGTCTAATTTGCACCTCTGCTGTGTGGCTTGGCTTGTTCCCTTCCAGCACAAGGAGAGTGTCTCAGGTATGGCTAGCTGTTGTTCTGTTTGAAGTTCAAAAAGTTTCTGCATTCCTAAACCTTTTTTCCTGTCACAACTTCTAAACAAACTGTCCTATCACACATTGACCAGCCCTTCTTTCCAGCCACCAATTCATGAAGGAATTTCCAAAGCTTTTACTGTCTTTCCTAAAATTTGCATTTAGCAACATTAGAAACCATGAGATCTGTAACAGTCCTCTCAGATTTTCCATGTTCAGCTGATTTCCTCTTGGATAACATAAAGGCTCTCTAACAACAAAGATGACAGACATGATAATGACATATTTTGACCAAGCAGCACTCCCACCATTCAGTGTCAGCTTCTGGGGTTCCTAATTTCCTATCCCTTCACTGCTGAAGAATGAGAGATCACACCTCCTACATCCAAGAGTGTGAGGAGAGCAGGAATCACACTAGACAGTGCTGATCTTAATGTCAGCATTAACAAATCTAATCTGTCCCCAGTTCATCTATCACTGTGCCAACTAGGCATCATTTTGTATGATTAAGTACTTGTGAAATCAAATAGTAAACTGAATTTGTTCCATTGGGTACATTATCTGAACTGGACCTTTGGATACATCATCATTAGTATGATCTTTGACTTGTCGGAAATGCCAGAATACGAATAATAATGGTAAAAATACTGACACTGTACATTAGTGGTTTCCTTGACTCATTACAGCCAGAGAATGAAGTCCATACTTCAGTCTGGGAAAATGCAGTGCTTAACACTGAAATGTCACAAGGAAGAAATAGGATTTCTGCTACATAGAAATTAAAGATTTTAGCAGGCAGAGAACTACAAAACTTAATGCACTTACTGTAATTTTTTTCATTAATAAAAATTGCTTTTTTGTTTATGCGCTCCTTGGAAGAAGGAAACTGTGTGGACTGTTTAGCATCAGATTATGTGTCTAACTGGGCTTTCTTAATGACCTGGAAGTTAGATGGTGATTAAGTCTGTTACTAAATTAGTAGCTTTGTTGTACTTACGTGAGTTTTATTCAGAATGTGATGGAGGTTCCAGAGACATCACGCTGCATTAGAAGCATGCTGCCACAGACCTTTATTTGCTGGTAAAATGAGGAGACTATTCACTGTCTTACACTTCTAAAGCACCTTCAGAGAGCAGGATTTACTGTACTCCAAGAAGAGTTTAAAACTTTTTCAGTGGCGAGTGTCACTGGCTGTTACTCCTAGCTGGGGACATCTGCCTTCTGTTGTTTTAAGTGTGACAGCTTCTCCAACAGGCTCCCAGCCTCACCAAAAGAATCCAGCCTGTCTGCCAGAGGAAATAATGGGTCTGAAGGGAACCTGAGAGCAGTACGGCTCTGTGAGAGAGAAAGGCTGACAAATGCACACCACGAGGCTGTGAGGAAGCTGAGTGATTTTTCACCAAACAGTGCTCTTTCAAACAATTGGATTTCAGGTTGTCAGAGGGGATAAAACTGAAAAGATCACCAGTTACAATAGTAAAATGTTTAATTCCCTTTTAGGAATTAATATTAAATAATTTATACATTCTAGAGTTGGAAGTCATCTTTCAAGAGAGTGAAAACTTGCTACACAATTATTGTTAGCTGATATAAGCGAGTTTATGAGTTTTATTTGCATTAATGTAGTTGCATGGTGTATTACTGTGCTGTTCTGTTCTACATCCTAAAAATGCAAAAGTGTGACTCTAAAGAGTTTGGAAGCTGGCTATTGTAATACTTTGGAGCAATATACAGGCTTTCCAGAGACTTCAATTTCATTAGCACGTTGCTGCAGTCTGTGCCAAACAGCTAAATAATATGTTCCATTTTAAAATGGAACTGAAGTTACATGTGTTTCACCTAGACCTCTACACATGCTGAGGGAGCTCAGTGGTTCACCTGTGATGCTGCTGCATGCGAGAATGTAGAATGAGGATTTGGCAGCTGGTTTGACTTCCTAATCCAATCTGAGCTGAGTGTTGCCCTTGGCACAGCCCTTTCCTTTCTGTCCCTCCACCTGCAACAGGAAAAAGTGGTGGTCCCTTGTAAATGCCTTGAGATCTACTTAAAATGGGAGCTATCCTTGTGGTAAGCAAGTGTATCTGTACCCACCTAAAATAGTTACACGATAATTATTTATGGGAGCAGACGCTTGAAACAATGGTAGCCCACACTTCAAACACAAGCACATGCAGGATGTGTAAGAACTTGAGAGGATAACAAGTCCATGAATTCATCTACAACTGGCTCTGAAGAAGCTAGAGCTGCTTTGTCAGTTGTGTACACGTTATGTTATGTGTCAAGGAGATGCTGTGTGGGTGAACAGCTTCCCTTCTGTCCTTGTGACTGCACCGAGCCCTGGCACTACAGGTTCACCTTGCAGAGTAAACAACACAAAAGCAACTGCGCAGAAAGGAACACAGGGACAAAGGCTGCCTGAATAGGAAGGATGCAGAAAGGCACAAAGTGAGTCAGAAGGGACAAATTGTAATGACAAGTCTGAAAGCATGTTAGAAATGGGGGAAGGCCAAAGGAAGGTCTGCTGCTTAGTGGGGAACAAGAAAAAAAGGAGGTGACACAAAGATTGACACATTCAGTGGTTTCCAGTCACAATCAACGTTGTACCCAGAAACTTAGCGTGCTTCATTTTAACAGGTGTGTCGGGAAGTCCAAAATCAAGGATGGAAAACCTTTTAGACATTTAAGGGATGTAGAAGTCAGCCAGGCCCACTGAGCTTTACGCTGGCAAATTTAAAGCACTATAGTGGTCTTAAAAGCACTAACAATAATCTTTGACAGCTGCTAGAAGAAAAATCTCAGTGGATAAATGTAGTACCTGTCATTAAAAAGGCTAGAATTAAGAAAATGGTGACTTTCAGGGAAGTCAAGCTAGGACTGTCACTAAGAAACATTTTATAGCAAATACAGTTTGTTCCTAAACATGCAGAATAAAGTGAGGCAACAAAGACTTTTGACAAATAAATCCCGTTAAATAGATCTAAGCCCTTCTTTAGGTCAAAGAGCCTAGTGCCATAGGCACCTATCCCTATTGCTGATGGTGACATGATGTCTCTGAGGGGCGTGCAGGAGGGTGCCATGCTTTCCCTTTCTGTTTTAAGAAGTTTTTACCCACAAAACACTTGATGCCTGCATGAGTTCATCCCTTTCTGTGGGTGCTGGATTTACTGGACAAGTGCTACAAAGATCCTGCATACTCTTGAATCCTCCCCTACCCTTTGACTGTGCCTGGGGGGAGGTGGTCAGTTAAAACCCTGCTGTGTGCTGTTAGGAGAAGATAATCTGCTGCCTGCATAGGTAAGGTGGATTCCTGGCACTTGGATATAATCTAACAGCAAGGGTAGTTGCACAATCTAACTGCAAGGATACTGCAAGGATGAACTGTGTACACTGGGCTTCCCTGACCTAGCTGCTGGCATATGGCAAGCATGAGATGGAAGGCTTTTTAAAAGCTCTTGATGTAGACCTGCATGGTGTTGTTACATGCTAATTAAAAAAAAAAAAGGAAAGCAAAAACAAAAAAAGAAAAGAGGCTAGACTAAAATCACTCTGTAGTCTGGTAGGTGCATGAGTGGTTTAAATACCACTTGTTCAGAGTAATTATCAGTGATTCACTGTCAAACCAGGGGAACACTGTAAGTGAGGTCCCACAAGGGTCTGTCTGGGGTCAGTTTTACTCAGTGCCTTCATTAATGACTTGGATGGGAGTAATGATTTGTATAGAGGGTAAAATTTGTGGATGATATTGAGATAGAAGGCTTTGTGAGCACTTTGGTGAACAGGATTAGAATTTAAAACAATCTTACCGCACTGGTGAAATGCTCTGAAATCAATAAGATCAAATTCAATAAAGAATGCAAAGGACTCCTCTCAGGGGGGAGAAGTAAAATGCAGAGGTGTGAAATGGAGAATAGCTGGCCAGGCAGTGGTACTGGAGGCAAGGCTCTGGGTCCTGCAGTCAGTCAGGAACTGAGGATGAGTCAACCGTACAATGCTGCTGGAAAAACATTCGCCCCCATAATGACTTCACTGTCCCATGAGCTGAACAAATGCAATTCTGGTGAATATAAGGATAATTACTCCATACTACTCAACACTAATTACTCTGGTTGTGTGCCCAGTTTGGAATACTATAAGAAAAACATATAAAGCAAAATTAGCTAGAGAAGAGGAAGAGTGATTATATTTATTTCATCTAGAAAAAAAAGAAAAATAAGAGATGACCTGGTAGCATTCTTCACGTGTGTAAAAGATTCACAGAGAAAAATCAAGTCGTCTCCATGCCAACAAAAAAATGAGAATTGGTTTGCAGCAAGAGAGATGTATGTTAGATCATCATTTTCTCAGTATATCTCATGATTTGAGGAGGTTTCTTAAAGAAATCCCATTGTCAAAGTTTTAGAAGAACAAGACAGGCAAACTTCATTCATGAATGTGCTACAGAATTGATTCTTCCTCCATGGAGATAGGACAGTTATGTTTCTTCCAGTCTTATGTGTCTGTGATTTGCATCCAACACTTTCAGTCACTAGAGACAACATAATTCTTAATTGTCTAGTGCTGCAATTCAGTATTAAAGTGTGTAGTCAATACAAAAAAGTGTAAATCAATTAAAATCTGTACTCTTGCATGATGGTGTACAGAACCAAAAAGCTGCTATACTATAATATTTTATTATAGCTCAGCTCTCCCACTAAAAGGCTTCGTCCTAAGAATCTTCATAAAAGTCTTTGTACAATTATCTTACCTGTACTCTGGGAAAAAAAAAAAAGCTCCTCACATGGGTATAAAATTGAAGGATTGTGCTTCCTTGTGTATTACAGATGTGCACAGCACAGAAACCACCGTCAACCTGGTGATGTGTGTCATTGGCTTTTTTTCACTTCTATGTGCGGACTGAGTCCATCTGAAACAAAGCCTCGGTGCAATTCCAGGTGTGAAGGGCACTCTGCAGCTGCTGCACACGTGCCCTGTGTGTGGCTGCTGCCTCGCTGTGCCCCGGAGGAGCCCGTGGGGTGCGTGGGCAGCTCGCCCCGGAGTGCCCTGCTCTGCTCGGGCTGCAGCAGCTGAGGATCTGAC
The DNA here is from genome assembly GCA_013397295.1 of Polioptila caerulea. NCBI lineage: Eukaryota > Metazoa > Chordata > Aves > Passeriformes > Certhiidae > Polioptila > Polioptila caerulea. The sequence goes on from VYXF01007739.1 coordinate 324,599, forward strand.
CTGCAGCCTCTCTGGAGTGCTGTTTTTCAGCTCTGATAATAGCATCATGAAAGGACGCAATTTATTTTTGCTGTGTACACTCTGTTCTAGCATTTTGCCTCCTCTTCTATTCCCAGAATCCTTGATTTGAGAGTACAGGAAATGCTGTAAAGCCAAACAAGATGTCATGAAATGCAGCTGTTTCATTTACTGGTTGGTTTCTCTTTTTTCCTATTACCAGCTCTTTGGGCTTTGGAGACCCAGTAAGTGTACCAGGAGACATTTGGGGTCTCTGGAGACTTCTGCAGAGATTTGGATTCCCAGTTGGTTATGCGGAGTATTGGGCTAGGGACAAGTCTGTCAGGTCTTCAGCAGGAAGCCTTCTTCTTACCCTAAGTTTAATTTTTTACCTTCTGTCCTTGAGAGTAAGTAAAGGAAATGAGAGAAAAGCCTTAATTTAGGGACAGAACCTGAGAGCTGCAGGGTCAATTCTCCTTTAAGGCAGTCTGGGCCATGGCTAGGTGTCTGGCTGAGGGGTCACTGTAGGGTTAGGGTTGGGGGTTCAGGTTCCAGGTTCAGTCAGGGAAGAACACAGAGCTACCTCCTGCTATAGGGGAAGCTGGTCAGAGACTGTGCCAGTTTGAGTTGGAATTCAGGTTAGAGCAAGAGGAGAAGAGGAGGAGCAGAGTGATAGTGGGTGTGGAGCGAGCGGGCAGCTACCAAAGGAAGCTGAGGGCTGCAAAAGGAACTCTCCCCTGAGGAATTCATTGTCTGGGGCACAGCTAATCTTGACCTTTAGGTGTTCTGGGAGGGCTGTGGCTGGCCTTTGGGACAGGAGGTATAGCAGAACCCAGCTTCTTTGCACAAAGCTGACTGTGAAGAAGTACTAATTTGATGGCTGGAAGGAGCCCAGAGCTCAGGCTTGAGTTTCTCCTGGCCTCGTGGAGCAGGGTTGAGATCAGGGTAAGGTGGCCATCAGGGTTTTGTGAAGGAGGAACCACCAGGCCCTTCTGAGCAGAATCCTGAGGTTAGCTCCACAGGGTACTCTGCAGAAACCTGGGCTCTGCTCTACACCTTTTCTCTAACCCTGACTACAGAGGCTGGCAGAGCGAGCTGTGAGGACGTGAGCAAAAAAGACAAACAAGGTGCTGGCCCTTTTGGAGCCCAGATCCCATCATGGCTTCCACTCCTCATACCCCCACAGCAAACCACTGTAACCCATTCTGTAGCCTGAGGGTGGTTCCTTGGGACTGCCTTCAGCCCTGACTCTGCCTTATCAGTCTCTCTCTTCCCTTCCTCCACTCTGACCTTCTTTCTTGGTGTGGTCTCAAAAGTCAAGTCTGGCTAAGTGCAGGTGGTAAGTGCTGGTCTAGATGTGCTTATCCAGTGTTCTGATAACCCTGCCAACCCTTCTGTCCACTACAATCATATGGCATGTAAGAGAGAAGTCGCCTGATCTTCAGCTCTGTAAGAGAACAGCAGCAAGGTGTGGGAGTCCAGCAGCAACAGTTTGGCTTTGGAGAGCAGTTGGCTCAGTCACTGAAGAAATTAGATTTAATTTTATGAAGAGATTGCTTTTGATGGAGACACAGAACTGTTCACTGGGGGAAAGACTGGATAGTTCCATCTGCTCTGAGAAGTGGTTAGAGTATTCCCCATCCAATGCTAATGCTAGGTGTGGGTTATTGGTAGGTAGTGGAAAGAAGGCTCTATTTTTTCTATTTTCTCTAACAAATTGCATTAAGATTACAACAGAATGGGGTTAACATTCAGTATTTCACAAAGCTAAGGTCAGCTGAAGTGCACAGCATTTTATATTTTCTCTTGTGAGAACAGAGGCAGAATAGTCGAGCTCCAGGGGTTGAGTATCAATAATGTCTGGCAGCAGAAGGAACAAGCTGGTTAACAAGGAGGTTAACACCTGATCACACAGGAGCTGGTTTGTGTTATTACCCCAGAGAATATCCCCCCAGCCTCTACAGCTCTGGCTGAGAGCAGCAATCTCCTCCTTCATGCTGAGGGACTCTGAGTCCACACTTGTTGGCTACAGAAGAGAACAGGTCTCTCTCTGGGTGCATCTCAAAAAGCAACTTTTTCATGGATAGTACTGTTGACTTTAGTCATAACACAGACAATAGAGACTCCATCATCTTGCTGTTCATGGAAGAAAAGTAATAGAATTTCTACACTTCCCTGATTTATGGAGGAAATGGGGAAACCCTGATTTATTAATACAGAATAAGTATTTCTCCAAAATAAAGAACTGTAGAACTTCACTCAGCCAAGCGTTTCTCAAGCTACAAGAACACAAAGAAGTAGGAAGAGACTATAAATCAAATAAATTATTTTTTATGTCTTTTCTGCCGCTGTATCTGTGCCTTCCATTTGCAAGATCCTCTTGTTCAGCTATTCACTTTGCAGAACAGGTACATTTGAAAAGCTGGCTAAATTGAAAAATGTTAGACTTCTGTTTAAAAAATTCTTATAAAATCTTTACTTTTTTGAATTACCCAGCAGCCAGATCAGATATTTAATATAAAATGTGTTTGTTTCGTTGAACTCTGTACCAGTCCAGTAACGAATTTTCTTTTGTTCTATGGGGAAGAATTTTCCCCCAAAGACAGATTTTGCTCAGATTTTAATTTGGGCCAGAAATTTGTGCAACATTCAACTGCCAGTAATAGACCACTTTTCTGATAATTGAACAGGAATGACAAAGTATAAAATCAAGTCAAATAATAGTTACACTTTATTGAATTAGTGAAAACTAATTAAATAGAATATTTGATAGCAGGAGAGCAGGATGAGAAGAAAATACACAAAATGTTCCTTTCTTGGTAGCAGCGCTTTAACCTTTTTGTATCTTTTGGCAAGCAGAGAGAAGATCTGTGACTGATAGAAGAGAGGTTTCTGTGCTCTTTTTTCCCCACTTTCCCCTTTTTATTTTTTACAGATCAACATAATTACTTCCATTAATTTTTTTTTCCTTTCTTTTCAAATGACATTTTTCTTTTCAGTGTAACCACACCTGAAATTTTGTACTTTTACCCAGTGCAATCCCCTTGAAATGTGTCACTTTGAAACTCTTCTTCCACTGCCCACTCTAAACTCTCCCTTGCTAGAGTGCCCAGTTTTCCAAGTTCTAGACCCCTTTAGGGATTGTAAGACCTGTCTATTCTTTCTTTGCAGTTCTTGTAGAGTTCATTAGTAGAAGAGCAGGGAGAAATACACACATGACTAGATTGCATCCAGAGCCAGCTTCCCTCTGGAATGACAAGAGCCACGTTTATGGGGTGCTGGGGCCAAGCAAACTTTGGCGTCTTCTGCAGCCACCAAGTGTTCATGCCTCGAAATACCAGCTGCTGCCAGGCTCATTGGCTGTGCTGGAGAGCTGTGCAACGATGGTTATCCTTGTTCTAGAGCTGGGCTGGCTTCTTTCCTGTGCTATGGGAGCTAGTACAGGATTATGGAAAAAGGAGAAGTGAGGGAGGTGTTCCCTAGACAGCTGAGTTGAACCTGCTGTTGTGAAGGTTAGCCTGGAAGCAGCAGTATTATTTCCATAGTTACCAGCCAAAGATGGGGTGGGATTCTTCTGTTTTCTGAAGTTTCCTAACACAACAGTCATGAGGAGCTGGCAGCATATGTGTAGATGTGAGAGGTTTATGTACAGTATCAATAGTTTCTAGATAGTTAAGTCTTCCCCTGTGGTATCTGTGTACCCAGATCTCATCTGGGTGTTTGTGCATAAGTGAGGTCATTTACAGGAAAATCTTCCTTGGGATTGTCCTAGCACCTGTTCTGGCCATGTAATGAAGCAGGTCCCAAAGAACAATCAGAAAATGATGTCAGAAAAAACCCTTAGGAAATAGCAATAATAGAAAAAAAAAAACCCCCACATATAAGATAAAAAACTGTCCACTAATGTCCGTATTTCAGAAACAAGGAAAATTACATTTAACTTTGCCCTCAAGTATTCACAGGACACTAAACCATAATTGTCCTGTGCATTGTTTACAGTGAGAAGAAGTGGAGAGAAATAGAGGGAAAACCCATTTAGTGGTAAGGGAGTGTGTAGCTGTGAGTAAACTGTGCTGACCATCTCCTAGCTAGATCAGGATTCGTGTTCCTGAATAGTTTTTGTTCAGGTTCAATAGGTGAGGCTGCGTACTACAGGGACGGCTGGCTCTTGTGTGGAGAAGACACCATGGACACCTAACACCACAGAACAGGAGAAAGCTATCTTCAGATATTGATATAATCACGTGTTCCCTACCTCCAGGTATGCTGATTCCCTAAGCCATGAGTTCAAACATGACTGCTAACAAGTTTTGTAGCTGTGATCTGTGGTGTGTCAGCTAGGACACACTGTCACCAGTGAGAATTCTGCTGCTCCAGTCCCAGGAGCGTGAAAGTAAGGGACAGGAAAGTAAATCCCAGGGGTTTTAGCTGCTGTTAAAGCCTGTTTGCTAAAAGTTATAGAACACCCCTGATATTTTCACATCTCATGGAGACATAGTGCTTGAGATACCAGAACTGTGGTACATAGTTTTGCCTCTCCTGGAAGGATGTTGTTACCACCAGCAGTGTCAGTACATTATTTACAAAGCCTTGCTTGTTTGTGAGCTCCTGTATTATTCACAGATCCATGGCAGCCCTAGTCCAGTGGCAGTGAGTCACAGAGAACACACATTTTGTGTTTCATAGGGAAAGTGTGGACAACCTGGAGCTGGGCAGCTTCTGTGGTGCATCAGCTGAACTGCTCTGAAGGAGGGGGATTATACACAACAGGGTAAGACTTCACAGTTCATCAGTTTAATAGTAAAGCAGATGGATTTTTAAGACTCGAGGACTAATTGTCTGAAGTTTTGATTCCAAGAGAAATCATGCAAGGCCCTAGGTACTTAGCAACTGGGAATTGAAGTGCCACAGCTGGAGGATGAAAGGCAGTGAAGTAGGACAACTCACTGGTGGCTTCAGATTTGTTCTAGAAATTTGGGAGGGATAACTTTGTTTGCACAGACTGCATGCCAGATCAGGTGTTTACTGTCCTCTTAAGCACTGGTACTGGGTGAGGAATAACTTAGAGAAGCAGTATAAAGTGTCATCAGTGTGAATCATGTGTTGGGTGCTCCAGCTAACTGGGCAGAAATGGAATTTCCTCCCTGATTCCCACCAGCTTTCTTTTCTCATGTGCTGTAGTAGCCCAATATTAATAACACAGCACCAGAGCTTTACAAGACAGGAAAAAGATGGAGTAACCTTAACAAATGAGTACACAACCCACCAGAAATCACAACAGAATTTGGGTATAGTAGTTTCAATGCTCCAACGTGATAAGGCTAGGACTTTGTTTCAGCTGATCAATTGACATAAATTCTATACATATTATGTGATATATGTTATATAATATATAATATTATATTTATTATAACTATTTGAGCTTCATTTTGCTTTTCACTGTTACCACTTCTAGAACCATAGGGATTGCTGTATCTTAAGAAAACAAGTAAACTTCTCCGTGTTTGACAAACTGAGATGTCTGTTGAGATAAGAGTCCTTTTCAAATCAATCATATCTCTAAACACAAGGTGGTGGCTGATAACATGCTTACAAAAAGCCTTTTTAAGTTGCCTGGCAGATCTAGCCCCAACTCGTTCAAACATAAGAAAGCAAATGGGCTGCAAAGAAAACCCACTCAAAAAATTTCCCAGCAGGAACTTTGGTTACTACCCAGTGTAGTTACAAATTAGGTAATAGGAAAGCAAAGAAATAACAGGCTTTAATAATGTTAGGCTTAAGTTAGTATTAGGCCACTTCTTACTGGAATCACAAAACCTTGGCACAGCTTACTTGAATATGTTGAGCTACGTGGGAACATAGATTTCAGAACGTTGTTTAAGTCACATTGTTCTGTGATCTCTCTCTAAAAAATTGTAACTCTCAGAGTCTTCAACAGGCTGACAAAGGTAAGGTACTTTTAAAAAGATCAGAACTCAAATAGAATAACAAAACTGATTTAAAGACTGACCTGCTTAAACATAAATACTAATAATTAATACATAAATACTAATTAATACATAAATACTAATTCTTGAGTATAGGTAGATTGCATTTAGCATTCATGCAAAGCATACCCTTTCTCACCACCTCCAGAGCTTTTATAATTAAATAAACACTGCTGACTTAAATCATGAATATCCAAGAGTGACAGACTTGGCAAGAAATGCAGACCTCACAGAAAGCTATGAGAATCTTCTTGTGCATGCACAGCTTTTCAGGGATTTGTCCAGTTTCTGCATTAATGCACTGTATCAATTTGGTCATGCTTGCTTGCTCCTACACACCTCCTTCCCCAAATGAAGACAATGTCCTTCTACTGCTGCACCTTTCAGGGACTGCAGGACTTGCAGGCAGAGCTGAGCCACACTCTCTCTGCAGAGGACTCTCTTCTCCTGGACACCACTGCTTCTTTGTTGGAAGTTCCCACCTGGGAGCAGAGCTAGCAAAGGGGCTCCTCAGACTCACCCAGGCAAAAGCATCTGTGTGCAGCTGGTTTGGAACTGGACTGTGCTAACCTTGGAGATTTTACACCAGAACAGATTGAGCAGTGCTCATGTATTTGACTGCACCTGCTGATGGGCTGGATGGGACCCTTGTGCCAGTGGGTGGTCACACAGAGGGAGCCACAGCAGCATCTTCAGGTGATAAAGCTGGGGCCAGAAAAGTGCCACTGCTGGTGCTCTCAGCCTAGGGGTAGTGACATTGTGTCTGCACTCACCTGCCATGTAAAAGTACATGATTAAATTTTGGTTCAGTGTTCTGAGCCTTCCTATCATCTATTCCTTTAAACAACTGTAAGTGCAGTAAACAGCTGGCAAAAGGTTTGTACTGCAGTCACCAGATTAGCCACTTTTAAACTGTTTCCTTTAAAGAAAAGCAGCAGGTATTATATTGCCTTGATTTAAGGCAGCAAAATCGAGCCCTTGGGTAAATAAGGGAGTTTTAGTACTTTCAGTAACAGGCAGCAATACTTGGTGGTTTGCTGGGTTGGCATTATTGCATGAATACATACATGATCATGTCACCTGAGTGACATGGACACAACAATAAGGAGGTAAGTAACTTCAGCCATGTACTTCGGGTTTTTAGCAGAACAGCTCAGATAATGCCAGCAGAGAGATGGATTCCACAAATTCTTCCTCCATGTGGCCTGCTTTTCTATCCCAAAACAGCCTCTTTGGGCAATACTGGACATGCGTGGTTGTACTCTGGAGTGATTAATCCCACTAAATGCTGGCTGTCTGGCACTTAAACCCAGCAAAGATTTTAACAAAGCCATTTTAATAGAGAACAAAATTAGTTATCAACTATCTACTGAGATACAGGGAGAAATAACAAAACCATTATGCACTTTATTCACAAAGAAGAATGTTTAGAAGCTCCCCCAAAGTAATTTGATGGCTCCTTTGTACCCATTTTTCCTGCAGTATTATCTGTCTGTCTTTTAAGACTGGAATAGATTTACTGTCCTGGATAAAAACCTATGCCCCATGTCTTCCTAATATACAAGTTTAGTACAATACAAACCTTGTCTGTGTGCAGTCCTGACACCTATATAGAGGATATCTTTCCTAATGGATGTCTTTTTCTAATCTAGATGTCTCTGCAATGTTACAGTGTATGATGATAATAAAAGCGATTAGATGGCCTCAAGCTTCACGGGCGACTATCTGACAAGGGAGAATTTTGGAATTTAAAAAAACTCCACATGTTAGTTTCACACTCAGGATTTCTGCACATGAGAGGCTTTCCATGGAAATGAGATGCTTCTCTTCTACTGCTTCACATTATCTGCTCTGGAATAAGTAGAGATAAAGAAGCACTGGGCTTTTATCTTGCTGTAAGTCATTGTTTTGTTGTGGTGATTTCTTTCCAAGTACTCCCTCAGTGCTGTGAGCTAGAATTTTATGTTTCTTGGGACTGATGGAGGACATAGGGCATTTTAGTATTATGTCACTGGAATTAGAAGTTATTGGTGACTGTAAATCTAAATTTTCTGTATCCTCTAACATAAGTGTAAAAGTATCATGATTTGTCTTTTGCAACAAGAGCTCATTGCTGTCTGACTGCGGATTTGTGCCTCAGGACAAAAAGCTGATTGATGTGGATAGATACAGGACATAATTCTTCCAGGTACCCTATTCCTGAGCAGCAGCATTGTCCAGTTTATCTGCACTGGAGCTTGCCAAATCAAAGGTCTGGAAGGGACCTCAAAGTTAATTTATCCCACTATCCCCAGGTTCAACTGTCCTGTTTCAGTCTTGGCTCAAGCCTTCTAGAGACCTGCACTAGGAAAAATTGCACAGTAGCAGAGTAAGAAAGCAAAAAGTAAGAACTGGCAATTATCTCTGAAAAGCTTCATATTGAGTATGGCTCTTCCCAAGACCAGGGAATGCAAGAATAGAAGTACTTCTGTGGTAGATTAAGTCAGAGGTCTGGCTAGCTCAACACTGTCTATATAAGATGTTGAAATAGGACACTTATGTTGAAAAAGGCCTTATAAGGGATTTCTCCTCCAATGGAGACAGTATGCAGACTACCTTTTTTAATTACATCAATAGGTCTATTTTTTATTAACTTTGTCATTCCTATTTAAAACTGTTTAACTTTTTTCACCTGCAGAATATCCTTTGCAGTTAAGGTTCATCATTCAAATTCGAATGGAAAAAAAATCCCTTTCATTTTCTTTATTAAAAATTAGAGCTTGGAAGCCCCGTTGACTATTGAATTGGGAAAAATGGTGAAAGCCTGTTCCCTGCTCACCTTTCACAAACCATTTGGAAGCTGAATGTTCCCATAGAATTTAGTCTGCCATCATATGGGAGCCACTCTATGCATTTATTGTTCTGACAGCTTTCTCCCTCTTTCTTGTGCTCTTTGTGAAACTGAGTGATCAGAATTATGTGCTATAGTCAAGATGGGAATGCATGATAGAGCCTTACAACTGCATGACCTTTTTTACTGTTATTTTCCTCTGCTTCCTTTCTCAGAATGCTTAATATCAGTCTTTTCAAACATGAAAAATTGTTCCAAATCCACTTTCCTGTATGGAAATAGCTAATTTATGTCCCATCACTATGTGTATGTAGTTCAGTGTTACATTGAAGCAGTGTACCAGCTTCACATTGTAGGCATTCTCACTGTTTCATGTGCTGTTTTCTCATCAACTAAAATACAAGAAGAATCCTTGTTGCATGTCTTCCCAGTCAGCCTTACTCTGAACACACTGCTCTGCAGATATTGCAACTTCACTCTCTACCATTTTTCTACATAACTTTTAAAAACATCTGGTACAGCACAAACACTGGCATAGATTTCCATAGTAGTATCTTGTAACCAGCCTCTGTTGCAAAACCTGGCCATGTCTTCCTGAGTTTTATTACCACCTTTTAACTGATGTGTGTGTAAGACTGTTCATTAGGACACCTCATTTCTTCTCAGGAGGCTTAGCTTCTTTGAGAAGCTTGCTGAAAACTTTGGCAATCAAAGTATATTATATCAAATAATTCACTCTTTTTTACATGCTCACTGACTTTTAAAAAGACTCTACTAAACTGGTAACTCAAAAATTCTATTTATAATAAGTGCTTCAATCTTTCCCAAGTGTGTCATTCTTTGTCTTTATTTCTGTTAAATGCATTCCTCATCTTAGTTCCTACTGATTTACCTTGTACAGGCAGAGGAGGGGATTTTGCAGCAGAATTGGAATGACCAGTGATGGCTGAAGGACTTCAGACTGTCAAAGGCTATTTTTCTAAAAGTAAGGACACGAGAAACTCCAGAGTGCTCAAAAGTTTGGCAACATGAAGGGAATGTTTCTTTGGACACAAAACCTCCAACCCTATGTCACCATTATTGAAGAATTTACAGCAGGACTGTAGGTTTTCTCCTTGAGAATTAAAATCCAGTGCCCTGTGACTCAGTGTTGCTCGACAGAGGTTTGAAGACTTTCAGGACAGGCTGAACAGCCCACAAGATGCTCTCCTGAACAGCAGTTGTCAGCAGCACACAATTTGAGATGCCTGGCACAGCTGCCAGGAAGAGGAAACAGTTTTTTAAAATACTGTTTAAAAAATTTAAGTTGCAAAGCTTTTGTTTTGCATGCTCTGCGTATCCATGGGAGTGTTAAAATGGGATAGAGCCCACCAGGTGCAAGGGGCTCTGTGTGATGGATCAGAGGGATAATTTTGCAGCTTTCAGGAGTGTGTATGCTTTCAGGAATGTTGATCATTGTTTACCTGTAGCACAGAGTGGATGATCTACGTAAGAGCCTCCACCAACAGGCCCAGGAAGGTTTTCTATGCATTGTCCAGATATTTCCCTCTGTAAGATTTTACTCTTCTATTTCAAACTACACACCCAGTATGAATGTTTCACCTTTCAGAATTATTTACTTCCATTTTTTATGTTGTGAATTTTAGAAACAGCTGATGAGAAAATGCTTAATCAGTAACTAAGATGTAGCTGCACTAAGTAAATAAAATAATATAGTGTTGTCCCTGATGTGCCTTTGCATTAATAAAAAAAAATATCACCAGAGGTATATACATACATTTTTGAGACTGTTTTGTACTATGTAAAGAGGAAAGTTAAGGTGGCTTGGCTTAGGGTCTTGGTGAACAGTCTTTCTTATTGGTGAACAGTCCTTTCTTATTCCATGTCATGAAGGTCTGTATCCAACTCATAGCACCTTTGGGAGCAGTTTGGTCTGTCAGACTGAGACAAAGAGATGGCAAAGCTTTGAGTGGCCATTTTAACAGTAATAATAATGACCTAGTGATAATGCCCCTGTGCTGTCACATTCTCTCCATAGCTGCTAATTGCCCTCCTTGCTATGGCCAGACTGTGCTCTGTTATCTTACAGGTGTTTTCTGGCAGGTGCCAGGTCAGATTGAAACCCTCTTTCTTTCTTTCTTTTAGTACTTCTATACTCTTCTCTCTTTGCTGTTACACCTTTGACTTCCACTTGTCCTTCACTTTCTCTAGTCTGAGAAACATTCCATGTATCAGAGGGTTGGAGACTCCCAGGAGATCCCTGAACTTTATTTCACCTTTTACTTTTCAGTTCATGTAAAACTGTGAAATGGTTACGCCTGATGCCTTGAAGGGATGTTACAGGTGCTGAATTGGGAAAACTAAAAAGAGTGGTTCATGGCTTTCAGGTTTCTCTTCTTTGTTGTTTTTAATTTTTTTTCTTTCATCCCCATCAGTGATCTATGGTGGTGTTCAAAATCTTGGGAAATTTTGGAGATATGACTTTGTCCAGATTCTTTCTGAAGGTTTCTTACCATAGAGAGTCTTCTCTGATCCCTGAGACTGATGAGGTTCATGCTGGGTCACTGGCATGGGAATGCACAAAGCCTGACCCCATCCTGCTGTGAGAAACTTCACAGCAGCACTTGCTCTTCGATGTGCTACTCTGGCTGTTCTGCACTCAGGAGAAATCATGGGAGGTTTGTGCTTTGCACTTGCACAAGTGCATTGCTTGCTGCTCTTTTGGATGTGACCACCACACAAAACTTTAAAATGCACTGGTGAAGGCAGAAACATTTAGAGCTCCTGAGCATATAGGAAGGGAAAGGGAAGCAAAATTATTTTTTGTGGTTGTCAACTAAAAGAAAACAATTTTAAAATAAATAAAGTTATAAATTTGGGACAAGGAAGAAAGCTACTAAAACTTTAGCTCCCCCCTCATTGTTATCACTGAACTATTGGATGAAAAAGAAAGAAAATGAATTATGTCAAAATCTAAGACTGATTCCTGTTTTGATAAAATTGCTCCAAAACATTACTCAGAATTAACAATGATGGAAAAAGCCAGCACTAAATTTTGGTGTTAATTCCTTCCTCATCAAATCATACACTAGATAATCATACATGGGCTGTTATTGATAACCTTCAATTTTAGTTAAAAAACCCAAAAAACAATTTAATTTTATGAGGGCCAGAATAAGTGGTATGGGGAGCTGAGGTCACTATTGAAAAGGAGAAGCCAGCTGAGTGGCAGATACATACATGATGGGATAGGCATTTGGGGCTTTTTTGGACAGGGAAATAGGGCCAAGTGGGGGACTTGCTTGACTGTAGTCAAGAAGCATTTTGAGGACTTGGAGGGAAGCAGTAACATGAGCATGGCAAGGAGCTGGGGAGAAACAAAACTCTCAGCTAGGCCATTGGTGACCTGAATACTCAGGCAGAAAAGGTGCAGGACCCAGGATGATGTGAGCGCAAAGGATGTCACCATTCTGGGAGACAGAGAATTCCTGTTTGAGCTCTGGGAAGGCATTAGACTCTCCTTCATATCCTAAACTCTCTCCATCTCGCTGCCAGAGTAGATTTTCAGGAAACTCTGCAGCCTGGCCAGGTGCTAAGAATTGCAGATCTTGTCTGTGTTGTTTTTAAAGGTCTTCGAATCACCCTGGAAATCTCATTAAATGTTCAGCTTAAAAACTACTTTCCATTTTCTACTCCATCATTTCCAGTAAGTCAAGGGGGTTCAAGCCTGGAAGATGTGTCCATCAGAAGAGATAAGATAGGTAAAACACCCTATGGGCTAGCAAGGCAAAGAGTCAAGGACTTAGGAATGCACAAAGGGAGAAGAGGTGAGCATAAATAGACAGACTATCTAGATGCCAATGTGTTAGAGCAGGATAACCAGAGCAGCCAGAAAGCAAGGAGCATCAAAACACTCTGGTCACAGTATTTTCTCTCTGTGCATGTGCATCACTGCTCAGTGGGTAACAAGCTCTCTAAAATAAGTGCTAAATGAACACATTCAAATAACTAGAAATGTAAACACAGCCTGGTTAAAAGTATTGTAAATTCAGAGTTAATTCATCCTGATGCATGTGCCTATTTGTTTTTACATTACTGAAATGAAAGGAAATCCAGTATTAAGCTAGTAACCAAGGAAAGGATTTAGGGAGTGACAGATGATGTCTCAAAGTCAATAACAGTGGCTCAAGAGCCAAGAGGCCATCTCTTTGCTGCTGTGGACTGGCATAGCTCCATTGCTACTAATATTTTTAGCTAAGCATCAGTTCTTGTACAACAACAAAAAAAAGGTATCTAAAGACTTGAAATAAAGTAAGAGGTTTGGTTTATTCCTGCCGGTAGCTTCCCTGCTAACATAGTTGATATATGTTTGCTTAGTCCACTAGGATGCACTTATTAAGTGTATGCTTAATATGCAGAATAACAATACCTGCAGCATTGGAAGGCAGTGATAAGAGTGCACAGGATTAAGAGGCTGAATGTTCCAGCCAGCACACAACAGCAATTGCTCATGTTGTTCTAGGAAGTTTGCACCATTGCAAGTCCCTTTTCCACTGGGTCAGATATCATTGGGAATTAACAGACAAGAAGGGGTCTAGCAGCAGCAGTACTTTACTCTAACCCACGGATTTTGAGTCAGTATCACTTAAGTGATGTAGGACATTGGAATTTGCAGTATTGATGGCAAAAGTTTGATGCATCCAGTGCCAATATAAACCTTCCTGTTTTTTTTACTGACAGATGCTTTTCTTTATTTCCTGAGAAGCATTTCCAAGACACAAGATTTGTATCTTGCTGCTACATGCCTTCTACACACAGTGCTTAAGAGATAATCCCCAATGCACTGTAGTATATGAAGCAATAAATGGCTGCTGAGATTAATAGACTGAGCAAAGCTGAAGCATTTAATCAATCTGCAAAAAGTACTCATTGCCAGAATACTGCAGGCAAGAGAATTGTTCTTCATGTACAACAAACCTTAACGGGGAGCAGCAAAACTTCTTTTCACCAGTGAGCACTTGAACTGCTGGGCTGCCCTCTTTCTTAACAGGACACCTCAAGCGTGGGGTGGAGATGAAGGGACCAACTACAGCTGTAACCAAGTAGGAAACATGCACAGATTTAGACCTGACTGAGGAAATGTGCTGTGGCCAACAGTTTCCATCCTTTGCATTGAATGTATATTGTCCTATTCGTTTGTGACATGGTACCCTTATTAAAGACAGAAGGATAAGAATAAATATTAGAGCCTCTTCCTGGTATGAGAAGGAGCAGAATCCAAGGAGACTCTGTATTTTATTGATCTCGCTCGACTTGGATACAGTTTATAGCAGCTGCCAGACTGCTGCAATTTACACCAGTGCTTTAAAGTTCTTAACTGTGCATCAGCAGGGATTACTGCAATGAGGTTTCCTTTAACAGCCCTTGATGGACAGCTTCCCAGCATCTAGGTGGTGAGGAGATCCTGTTCAACAGGGAGCTCTTGTATGAACACAGAATCTGTGTGTGCCTTACCAGAGGTTGGTAACCTTACAGAGGTTGGTGTGCAGGCTCTCTGACTTCAAAAGTTGTCTGTAGGCCTCCAGTTTCCCATACAAACACACACAGCTGCCTCAGAGGCAGTTCCACTTCCCTCAGAGAGCATCATACTCCTCTTCCTGGCCTGAGCCACCAAAACAATCCACAGAGTTCAGCAAGTCCCTCTCAAAAGGAATTCATCTTTCATGATAATTATTAATATAAAGATGCAAGCCCTGACAGGGCAGAAAGAAGATGGAAATGCCATTCTGTGCATTTCCCATCTTCACTCATGTGTTCATCTGTATCCTTACAGCACATGTTTTTTTGTACTTCCCAATATCTGATCAAATGGGGAGCTAGAATTTTCACTGCAAAGCCAGTTACTTCTTATTTAAACCTGAAAAAATAAGAAATTCTGGTGCAGGGCTCAGATAATCTGAGGAGTGCTGGTGCCTCATGCCATCTCACGCTGGACTCTTAACTCATTTCTGTTTGCATCTTTTCCCTAGATGTCATATTGGACTGGATATTAGGAAAAAATTGTTCACTGAAAGGATAATTGAGCATTGAACAGGCTGCCCAGAGAAGTGGTGCAGTCACCATCCCTGGAGATGTTAAAAAATATGGAGATGTGGCACTTAGTGATAGAATTTAGTGGTGGACTGGACTGTGCTGTGTTGATGGTTGGATTCAGTGATCCTAAAGGCCTTTTCCAACCTTAAGGATTATATGATTCCAGGGTACTGTGGTCAATTGTCCCAGTTTTATGTGTCTCCTACCACAGACTTCCAGGTGTTATTCATAATTTTCAGGTAAGTGCAAAACATTTCCAGAAAAACCATACATGTTAAGGGGACTATATCATCAGTGGTCACTCGAAAATCTTCTCCTATGTGATGAACTGATGCTTGCTAAGATTGTGTGAGAATGCAAATGAAGAAGAATCCCTGCCTTAAGCTCAGCTGTTCCACAAAGCAGATCAACAGATTCCACTGGATCTTAATCAGGTTTCTAATATTATTCTTTTCAACTTCACAGAGAGGAGAAAACTAGAAAAGCACAATAAAGGCAGCTGTTAATTTGTAAGGACTTTGAAAACAAGCAAACAGGCAATAAGCAAAACCAGATTTACCTTTCCATAAATCCAAGGTAATCTGCTTTTCTCTAGTATCTTTGTAATGAATTCTCATTAGTTTACAGATGGGGTTGTGGCATTTAAGTGGATAATGATACATGCCCTCATTTATCTTTCTTCACTCATCTGACATGCCCACAGTGTCCTTAGGATGTTCTTATTTTTGAACTCTATATAACTGAAATATTTGTTACCTTTCAGTTTTTCATATAATGTTGTGAAGCAGATTAAGGAAGTATTTAGTAGAACAACACACTGACTAATGTGAACTAAGCATTTTTAGAAAAATTACTTTGGGAGATAAATGGGAGGAGAGACTTTCTTAAAGCTTTATTCTGAGTTTCATTTAGACAGGCTTTATTCTGAGGAGACCCTCCAGATTTTATTCACATCAGCATAAACATGGAGTAAGCGCAGTGCCAGGTAGTTTCTGTATCTGTAGAACGTGTTCTCCAAAAGCATTTCCAAAGCAGGAGGAACTCTGGATATTCTTATCTTTCACAAATATAGGAAAATTGGACTAGTTGTGAGTTTCCATAAAAAACATGTGAAAGTCTTTGGAAGTTTTCCAGAGCCAATTAATTTAATCAGCCCCTATCACTCCCAGTTCTGAGCCTTTTAAGGAACTGGTTTGAGCAGTTGTCACTGCTAACTTGAAATGGCCTGATGTTACCGTATTGTCCTTTCTAGTTCTGAAAAATAGTTTAGGACTATAGCCACGTTTTAGACATGTATTTTACAGGCTTTCTGAAAGCTCTGTCATCAAAATTTACGTATGTTCCTGTGAGAACTTAAGGGATGGAAAATGTCATGCTACTGTAAAGAAACAGATTTTGACAGTGACAATCCATAACTAATTTGAAGGAATCTTACCAATTAGTTTGAACTCAAGGTTGGCCTGCCTTAGAATTATTTTGCTATGAAAAGAAATGTGTTTTTCTTCTTAAAATCACATTTAACCTTTATTCTTTTTTAGAAAAGAACATCAACCACTTTCTCTCAGAAAAGCAGAAAAAGCTGTAACACAGTAACCATTTAAATGCATTATATTTGAAGTGCAGTTACAACAAGAAGAGCTGTCCATGTGGAGAAAACAAATCAGCAAATGTGAATCCATTCCAATTCTTTATTCTGTTGTCAAAAAAAGCTATTTAGATAAGACACTATCCCCATTTCTAGAGTACTGTTGACTTCACTGATTGTATTGCAGATATTAATGAAAAAAACTCCAAAGTAAACCACATCATGTACTTTTGGCATGTGATCCATAAAAAGTGTAGAAAGGTGAAACTATTGTTCCTATTGACTTCACTGGGGAGGGGAATAATGTTTGTAAAAGTATAGATACCAGTGTCAGCACTGAGATCACACAGTCCTTCTCCATGCATTTAAAGGACAGCGTGGCCTTCTGACAAAGACATTTTCTGTTTTCTTTAAACTTTACTTAAATACATGCAGCAAGTGAAGTGGATTGATACTGCCCTATGCAGAGATTGACAACACGGTAAAATAAGTGTGAAGTTCACTGCAGACAGAATAATGACATTTTATTCTGACTACATATTAGCATTTTTATGCCTACTTTGCAAAAGATGCAAAATAGCAGGTACAGGGTGACTCAGGCACCAGAGCTACTTC
Organism: Polioptila caerulea; assembly: GCA_013397295.1. Lineage (NCBI taxonomy): Eukaryota > Metazoa > Chordata > Aves > Passeriformes > Certhiidae > Polioptila > Polioptila caerulea. The sequence goes on from VYXF01007739.1 coordinate 341,706, forward strand.
CCAATTAGCTGCCTTTATTAATTCCATGAACCAAGAGCATGTCTCATTCTGTGCTACTGCAGGCAATTTTCAAGAGGGATTTGCTCTGACACACTTGCTCTAATGGTAACTTTTAAACAATCAAAACACATATTTTTCAGTTCTTTTTAGCTATATACATACGACCATCTAATTGCTCCATGAAGAGCTTTTTGTAATCTAAACTTTCCCCAGCTTGAGGGCCTTTCTTCTTGACCTGCTATTTTCTGAGACTAAATAATTCCCTTCTTTCATTTGTGCTGTCGGTTCAATAGTATTTATAAATCCTGCTTGTTTCTCTCTTGAGTATTCACTATTCTAGATAGTACAAAATTTGTCTTATACATCCTCCATATAATACAAATTTATTTTACAGGTGGTTGTGATTTAATTTCAGCTGGCAACTCAGCCCCATGGAGCTGCTCACTCAGTCCCCTACCGGCACCATGGGGTGGAGAATCAGGAGGGCAAAAGTGAGAAAAGTCATTGGTTGAGATAAAGACAATTTAATAGGCAAAGCAAAAACCACGTGCACAAGCAAAACAGAACAAGGAATTAATTCACCACTTCCCACGGGCAGGCAGGTGTTCAACCATCCCCAGGGAAGCTGGGCTCCATCACATGTAAGAGTGACTCAGGAAGACAAAAGCCATAACCCCAAATGTCCCCACCTTCCTTCTTCCCTCAGCTCTACATGCTGAGCATGATGCCATATGGAGTGGGATATCCCTTTTGGCCAGCTGGGGTCAGCTATCCTGGCTGTGTCCCCTCCAAACTGCTTGTCCACACCCAGCCTACTCACTGGTGGAGTGGTGTGAGGAACAGAAAAAGCCTTGACACTGTGCAAGCCCCGCTTAACAACAGCTAAAATATCCCGGTGTTATCAACACCATTTCCAGCACAAATCCAAAGCATAGCCCATACCAGTTATTGTGAAGAAAATGAACTCTATCCCAGCCAAAACAAGCACTGAGGCCTAAAATACTGTTTCTTGCTCTGGACCATATTTTTTGGTTATTTTTGTCAGTGCACTGACTTTTATGCTGTGTGGATTGGAAGTGCCCACAATTCCAGGTGTGGCTGCTACCTGAGCCATGCATAATCATCTAAACTCAAGATTTGCATATAATCCTTCTCTTTGATATATAATAATTAACACCTTTGAACTTTATGGTGGAGGAGCTGCACTGCAAATTTTATTTGTTTCTTACTGTTCAAGGGGAGCCTATTGATGAAGGAATAGGCTGCACAGCCTGCTCCAGCTGCACAAGGAACCATGCTCATGGGCTCTTGTCCTGCTGGGGGATTGCACCAATTGCAACATCTGGGAAAGAAGCACAGTGAGCTGAAGGAAATCCAGCAGGCTCCTGGAATGCAGGGAGGATGACTTCCTAAGCTGGGTAACAGACAGCCCTACCAGGGGGGATATGATACTGGACCTGATGGTCACCAACACAAGTGAACCACTCGGGGACATAGAGATGGGAGTCAGCCTGTGCTGCAGTGATCACAAACTGATGGAGTTCGCAGTCCTGAGGGATATGGGTCAGGCAAAGTGTCAGGACACTGAACTTCAGCAAAGCAAAATTCCAGCTCTTCAAAGAGTTAGTCAATAGGTTCCCCTGGGAAACTGCCCTCAGAGAAAACGGAGCAGATCAGAGTTGGCAGCTCCTTAAAAATGCTTTCCCATAGAGCACAAGAGGCAGCAATCCCCAGGTATAAGAAACCAGGGAAGGAAGGCAAGAGACCTCCATGGCTGAGTTGGGACTTGCTGGTCAGGTAAAAGGGCAAGAAGGAAATGCACAGATAAGGGAGGCAGGCACAAGCATCCTGGAAAGAGTAAGGGAATGTTGCTCAGTTGTATAGGGGTGGGGTCAGGAAAGCACAGGTGCAGCTCTAGCTGAACTTGGCAAGAGCTGTACAGAGTAGAAGAGCTTCTACAGGTATGTCAGCCAGGAAAGGAAGATCAGAGAAGGCAGACACACACACACACACACAGACAAACAATGCTGGCAAACTGCTAACAGTGAATGGCGAGAAGGCAACATCTTTGCTTCTGTCTTCACTAGCAACCTCTCTTCCCATACCTCTTACCCTCTCTGGAGCGTACTGCAAGGGAAGATAAGGTTTGGAAGCTCCTGAGGAACTTGAAGATGCATGGGTCTATTAGACTTGATGAGAGCTGTGCCCCAGAGTTTTGAGGGAATTGGCTGATGCCAAGCCACTCTCCATGATGTTTGAAAAGTCATGGCAGTCAAGTGAAGTCCCAGGTGACTGGAAAAAGGGAAACACTGTACCTTGAGAACCCTGGGAATTAACAACCTGTCATCCTCACCTCTGCACCTGGGAAGATCACAGAAGCTATACTAAGGCACATGGAAGACAGATCCCTTCCAACCCAAACTATTCTATGATTCTATGAAAAATATCACACTATGGAAGATGATCAGCCTTGGTCTCCCTATATGCAATATATGCACTTTTTGTCTCTGGTACTTCCTGCAAATCTTGCGCAGTGATCCAGGCCTTGCCAAAACTGGGGAGCAGAGGCTACTTCTCCACTTACCCCATCTACATCTGCAAACCCTGCAGAAAACAAACCAGGCATTTCTGAATAAAATATTTCCAATGAGCATGACTGGAAATGATGTTAAAAGTGTCCTAACATTTGCATACCACATTAGAAAGAATACAGTTAATCCACCAATTAAAAGTATTTTACCAGGCTATTAAAAAGAATACCATCTTTTACTCACTGCAGAGAGATTTCTTCCCCTAAAAGACAGCAGGATGGGCACCGATACAGGAAAATTCTCACATCTTTCCCACACTATACCCTCTAAGGGTGTTACTCTGGGTAGTCTTTTTCTGTTGTTGTTAGGCATTCTAGGTACCTGCTTTTTTTCAAATCATGGAAATGTAAAGTGACACAAGATCTTTCACTGCTGGCTCATTGGGAGATCAATCTGTTCCCCTTGGCCACTGAGCAGTGTTTCTGTAAGAGCCCTTACCTCTGTGTCACTGCAGTTCTTTCCACAGAACCCTTTCTGGAAGGCCATTTAGAAACCACTGCTTGCAGGGCAGATATGCTTACCTGTCTCAACAGACCTCCAGTGCTTCTGGCTCTCTAGTAGCTATTTAATCTTCAGGATGTCAGGAGATAGGAATTGAGCTATCTCAGAGCAGATTCCCCAAACTGTCTTTGTTAATCTTCTTATTGTGTGCTAAGGTCCACAGATCTTGTACAGCCCAGCCAGAGATTTCTGTAGCATGCAGAGGCTCAGCTAAGTGCCCTCTGTAACACAGAGGCACAGGGAACAGAAATAAATGACAAATTATTGATATTTATTACTGGTATTGTGTTTATGAGGCTGCTGCCAGTCCCTTTACAGTCTGCTACTGGTGCAAACCAATCCTGCTCCTATTATCTTTGTCAGTTCAGAGAAGGTGCAACACCACCAGTCAGTTTTTTTAACCCACTGGGGCAAAAGGATGGGTATTAAATCTGTCTCTACCCAGGGATGGATGGTAGTATTTTACAGTCTGCTGCAGAAAATTTTGCAGCCCTGTAGGTGGTGATGTTAAAGATTTCTCCCTACACTGAGTATGGGGAGAGCTGCAGCTACAAATAGCAGCCAAGGCAAACAGGTCCAATTAAATAGTAATTCAGTAAGGAATAAAACTCCACGACTTACTGAGTTTCCATTTTGGTAAAAGAAAAAAATACAACTTCCAAATATATCAGATCTACTTACATTATTTCATTATAAGTAATTAGGATACTCTGGCAAAGCAGGCCAAGCCTTTATCAGCTGAAGCAGCAGTTTGGTAGCGGCTGGAGTTTTATTGCTCATTGATTAAGCAATAGATACAAGCTGAACCAGTAGCCTCATGTGAAGGGTATTAGAGCTGAATTCCTGGCAGATTTGTGTGAAGACTTATAGCCACGGGACAGATAGATCTATATATATTGCCCAGGGTAAAGCTGCATGAATGACTCTGAAAGGAGAAGGTTGCTGCATCATGGCAAATAATTGTTAATTTATCTTAGCGTGAAATCTTCTTACACCTCCCATAAAATAAGCCACTTTTGTGTGGGAGGGTTCATTCAACAATATTCTTTTTCAGTGCAATGATGGGGTAAAATGCTGCCTTTTGTCTGGAAAAATGGACAGTCATTTAGTGAACTTTGGAGGAAAATCTTTCCTTTCCTTGTTAATCCCTGCTCTGACAGAAATATTGAGCAGGGACCTGAGGAAACATCTTGCCATGGATGCTGACACCGAGTCCTGCACCCACCGGGTGCACAGCTCCTAGAGAGAAGCTCTGACAACACCAGTCCTGCTATCCCCAGACGTCATCCTTGCCCCACTGCCTAGAAACAACATTTTTGTAGAGGAACTGGAAGAAGAAAACCTTTGTTCCCAATCTGGTGCAGGCATCCTTGTTTACACCCCTGATGAAGGTGAATTTTCAGTGATACGTCTGCTCTGGCATTGCTGTGGCTGAGGTACAAACATTTTATTGCTGACACTGCTGTGAGAGAACTAATCTGCAAAACAGAGCATCCTAAGCCACAGCAGCTCTTTGCCTCTGGGAACATGAGTCAGGGTGCTTAGATTGCACTGGTTTCTATTAATTGCCTGCTTAGCTCCAAAGAGCCAGCCATGTCTATTTCATTTAAAATTACATTTTTACAAACTTAAAATAGAATAAAATATAGGTTATAACAAGAATTACCTAAAAACTCATTGGACTTCATTTCCCTCTGTTGCACTGTGATGTGAGAATGAAATGATAGAACTACATACATAAAAGAGCTTCTCCTAAACATTTCTTTTGCCCAACATTCAGACCTTGTATTTGACATGAATGTCGTGGTCTTTACTGAACAAATCTTGCCCAAAAATTTCAGGCTCTGTCTTGCACAAGCATAAAATTAAATTACAATGAACGCTTCATAAACTTGTAAGCTTACACTGTGTCCTGCTTCTTTTTCCTAAAAACGCCGAGAAAAAAATACCCATTTGGATATAAAAGTGGGTTTGAGATAGCTACAGGAGAGATTTCCTGGGCAAACAGAGGCATCTTCTTCATTTGGGGTCAATGAATTTTCCTTTCATATAAACACCATAGTTGGGGTCAGCTATGGAAGAAAACAGTTATTGAAATCTGCTTTGTTTTTCAGAGAATGTGTGATCCTGGTCAGTAACACTCAGGACTTTTATTTCATGCTGCAAAAGCAGCCTGGATGGAAGCTGACTGGGGAGGCAGGAGGCAGGTATTTTCTCCAGTTCCGATTTATTGGTTATTGCATGGCAATCAGGAGATCTCATTTTGCCTTACGATTTCAAAGTGAAATTTTCCTTGAGTGGAGCCTAATCTATGCTTGAATGACCTGTGCAAACACAGGCAGAAGAACTTCACACCGCAAGAAAGAGCCTCTCATGAGCTATTAAGAGATGCAGTTGCTAAAATAAAACACTGGAAGCAATTTTTAAATGACCAAAGATGGTTTATTCAAACTTTAAAAGCCCAGCTTCACTGCAGCATGGCATAGTCACTGAGTGTTGCAGTGTGGTGTGAGTAAGGCAGAACATTCCCCTGCAACAATCCCATCTCCTGGGCAGAACAGAGGCTCTCCAGTGCACTTGTTTTACAGTGATTTAGGGACTGAGCCTGAGAGCAGCACAAGCTCTGTTTAAATTTATTTCCTGAAGGCACAGACAGAAGCAATATTAGAAGCAGACTGCACTGGCCTGTAGAAAACTCACAGGGTTGCATTTTTTTTTTTCCCCCCACTGCTTGCCAAAGCCTCTGACATCAACTTTATCCCAACAAGGAGCCAGAGGAAGGAGAGGGAGTTGCAATGGCAGATGGCAACCCACAAGGAGGCGAGAACTGCATACTGCACTTTGGCACACCGTGACAAGGACAACTTTACAGTAACCTAGTTTGCTTATAAATTGACTGAAGATTATTTGCTATTTCCCCCCCACCCCCATGTTCGGTCAGATCACTGCAAGATAGGCAAAAAAAAATCTAATTAATTAATTGACTTAGCTCTGGCAAGCTATATTTCTAATACTGAGAGGACATAAGAGAACTGATTTTAATATAGTTAAGCCAGATATTGTGTAATTTCAGGCTTTGATATGGTTTCAATGCATAGATGAGCTGGGGGACAAATTTGCCTACCCAGTAAAACAGCAGTGAGTTTCTCTATTACCTGGCCCAAATACCCCAGAAATCTGCAGAAATTCAACAGAGATTTTGCTGTGCTTTCTGCTTGTCTTTGCCTTCAAACTGAAGCATGTTCAATGGAGACAGACAACAGGTAAGGGAAAAGGAAATTTTACTTTCTTAGTGTTTTCTGAAAAATGGTTCTCCTGTCTACTTCTAGCCATTAAAATTAACTTGCTATCTAAATGGATCTTGTCTAAATTAATTGTGCTGTCTCTGTGCAGTGTTTCCCCAAGGAATGCACTGAAATACTGTTATGTCTTTGCCTGTTCCTGGCTGATTGAGATATTAATTAATTATATGAATAAGCCTAGGAAACTAAAAGTAGGTTTCTCTCTTAATTCGTGTGAGTGCTGGGCCCAATGCCTCATACATGGTGTTTGGCAGTAGTCACTTTGCTGTATGACCTTGTTCACTACTCCATAGTGCCCTTGTTGGGTGGGGCAGATGCGAAGAAGAAAGTGAGTTGTGCAGGGAGAGGAGACCTATGCGTAGTGTTGGGCACCACAGCTGACTCCTAGCAAGTGCTGTACAGGAATAGTGCTCTGATGGACACAGACACCCCCTCAGGTCCCAGCCAGAGGGCTGTCATGTAGCTAAAAAATGTTGTCATACAGCAATCCCTCTGTTCTGGGATTTATTCAGCTCAGTTTTGTATGAGTCAGTCAGGCTGGGCTTGGTACACTAATGCTGTGTTCTCACCCTGTGCTCAGGGCTCACTCCTCAGACTCACAGAGTCACAGAATCATGTTGGTTGGAAAAGAGACCTCCAAGATTATCGAGTCCAACCATTAACCCATGTTCATGTTCCAACCATGTTCACCACTAAACCTTGTCTCTGAGTGACACAGCTTCATTCCTTTTGAACGCTTCCAGGAACTGGCGGCTCCAGGGCTTTCCTGAGCAGCCTGTTCCAGGCCTTGAAAATCCTTTTGGTGAAGAAATTTCTCCTAGTATCCAATCTAAATCTAAACCTCCTCTGGCACAACTTGAGGCCACTTTCTTCTGCCCCATTGCTTGTTAGGTGGGAGAGTTGGGTGATTATTCAGGGACAGCTTCACTGCCCTGCCTGACATAGCTCTGTCCCGAGCATGTCGGAGTCTGGCAGAAAGCCTTCGGACAAGCAGGGAGCCTAAGAGTATGAGATGTTGCTTTTTTTGAAACTCCTGAAGAAACAGAGCCCCTTTTCTGATCTTGTAAATGGAAAAGTGAATGCTCTGCAGGGTGAACATATTCTTTATGATTGAGGTGGACATGACAGCTTTGTTTTCTCCTTGGTTGGTTGTTGTTTGCTCATTTTATGAAGCTTCTCCAGGATTTTTAGCTACAAGGAACAGTTTCCTTACTGACATTTTTATTCTTCCCATGGTATGGAGAGCAAAACCTTGAATTATGTAACTTCACTTGCCTCAAAGCTGAGGGGAAGTTGCATGTACATTTTCTCTGCCACTAGCTTACTTAGAACATTATATATCTGCATATAAAATAATAAATATTTAGTTGGAACAAGAAACAAGTACTTAGTGTTGTTTAAGAATGTTAAAATTGGAGACTTAAGAGTTGAAATAGCTATTTTATGCTGCTCACCACTAAATGCTTTACACTCATGTAATGTGCCTGTCTTCAGTGTGCCTATTAAAAAAATAATATTTAAACATTTGAAAAAGAGAACTTTGTAATTTAGCTTTGACTTGTAACACTTAAATTTCAAAACTCAGACTTGATTTGAAAGTAACCATATTCCAGGAAAGTGTTAAAATTGCTTCTATAGTCGGTCCAAAACTTCCTCTCTGAGAACTTGTGTGATTCATGTTCAGATGACCATACTGAGAAAGGTTCAAGTGTTTGCTTCCCAGAACAGGAGGAATTCTTTCAGACACGGTTGTGATTTACCAAGTCCCTTGGTTTCCTCTCAGAGAATTGGTGGAGCCCTGAGCTCAAGGGAGAGAAGTGGGATTGTCTGTGCCACCTGAATATCTCAGAAACACTCAGGCTCTGCTGTTGGCAGAGCAGTTCATTCACTTCGATGCTGTGTAACTATCTCCTTGCTTTGCACAGTCATTTTGCTCGAAATGATTAATAATGCCTGGGTAGTGTAAATTCCCTGGGGGCCATAGCAGATGTTATAAACTCTGCCAGTGGTATCGAGGCATTTGGAAAATTCTTTTCTTTCCACACTTAACGCTATAAGAACTTAAACACTTGGTTGCAAAGGAGTTTGCCTTGAGGGACAGCAAATTTCAAAAGACACAGGTAACAGAAGTTTTATTAGTTTTAATAAAGAAGTTCTAATAAAGACTGAAGAAATTAATGGACAGGAAGGACATTCTCCTGTCTGTAGTCTATGCAAGATAAAATCAGATTCACATCAGCGTTAGCATTCAATATCAATTTTTCATATGCCCTCTGCTGACTGTGTCAGGGAGATCCTTCTTTTGAACCAGACACCCCCCACCCCCTAGGCAGCACTTATTTTTGTGAAGAGCAGAACCATATTCAAGCCCTGATGACCCTGAAACTTTGCTTAGGAGTGCTGTAATTAGAGCGTGTGTCCCTTTACCTTGAGCTCCAAATCTGCTTAGCAAACCTGGAGGCTTGGCTCTAAACCCAGCGTTTGTGCTAAGATGCTGTGCTAGCTGCACTCTTGGATTTGTCAAAACAATCCAACCAACTCTCATAGGAAACCAGAAACAAGAAGGAAAAATTTGGCCAAATTCCTATATCCAAATATTTTTACAGCATGAGAAATTGAACTAATAATGCTTCTGTCTGGTTAACAGCTGTCAAAGGATGAAAAATAAGCTACTGGGAATGTAGTCAATCACTCACTCCTTTTAATGTGGTGTGAAATCCATAAAGGCATTTATACTGAATCTTAATGTGTTTTACAGAAAAATCACTGGTAGCTGTGTTGAAGAGATGCCAGTTTTTAACAAGCAGCGTCTGGTGCTTTCCGGGCCACTCCACGCATGTGCATTCTGTAGAGAACGATGAGCTTGCACTCTGTTTGCTTCTGGGAATGCACATTTAGTAACATTCCCTCTCTTCCCCCTCTGCTTGAGGTGGGTCACCAGGACATAAGCTCCATTCACAAAAAGACATCCGAGCTCCATCCAGTTCCTCTCCGGCGGTGGCTGCAGTTTTCACCCATGTGTAGCACGGTGCCTCCTCTCCCGCAAAGCGCACGGGCTGTAATAAACAGACACGGTGGCACACGGGCACATAACCATGGCAAGTCCTACTGACTTCCCTGCTATTCCAAGACAAGAGAGCGGGTGAATCGCTGTTGGCAGGGCGTGGCCCTCCCTCGTGTGCTGTGTTCTTTAAGCAGCGGGCAGTGCCGACACTGCCTTGCCTGACACAATGGGCTATTAATGGATGTGAAGAGCTCGGAGCTGAACCACACACAGAACAGCCTATATATAGCCGGAGGTAGCAGCTTTCTGAATCAGGGTGGCTATTTTTGTGACCGATAGCACTGGGGAATGAAAAACTCAGGGGCTGTGTACGGAGAATGTGTGGCTCAGGTTGTTGAAGTATTTGTTTCCCTCTGGCCCTGCTCTTCACCGGGGTTTATTGGATGGATACAGCTGCATACAGCTGCATACAGCTGTGATGGTCACGGTCTGAGGCATCTTCCTCATCCTGCCCCAGAGGAGGTATACTGTATCAGGTGGTGCTAATGCAGAGGCTAAAGGCCCCTTTGGTCACCCTCCTTCTCTGCTCAGCAGGCCCATGGCAGGCTTTGGGCTGGTGACTGCTGGGCGGCTGCAGGGATGATCATCGTGCCCAAAGCACGAAAGGAGAGCCAGTCCCAAGGCTTTCTGCCATTGTTTCAGGTGAAAGCACCTTGTGAAATGTAACTCATAACATTCCCTTCTTTATATCTCCACCATCAGTTCATCCAACCCCTAAAATCAGGCTGGCCATTACAGGGTAGTCTTGGTGGCAGTTTTACACTGCGTAGGTCCGCAGTCCTGAGGACCTGAATATGTCACAGCTCATTTCCCCTGAACTCGCTACCACTTGAACCTGGCTGCCCTTTTTTCATGACACTGACTCATTTTGTGGTCTAAGGATCACCTGTTATGTTCAATCCAGGCTAGGTTTTTAATTAATATTATAGAGAGACAGGAATGGAAACAAAAAGTATCCTGTCTATAAACTGGCATACAACTGCCATGCATGAGACTGGTAAAATAATAGAAAAATACAGAATAGAGTCTTGCTGTTTTCTTTTCTGTTTGTTACCTTTACCTAGTGATCTGTAGGGATGAAGAGTTACTATTCCTCAAAACAAACATTTACTCAGTTTCACAGTGTGTCTTTCATATGTGAGTTAAGGCTCTTGTCCACACTTTCTCATAGCCTCACAGTACAAATTATACAAATCAAGGCAATAGAGATCCTTAGAGGTGAGATTGCACTCAGAATTATCTTCCTGCTGTCTTGTCACATTGAAGTCTCCTTTCCAAACTGGGATGTGCACAGGCATAGTCATAACAGGTCAGTCCAAAATAGAAAGAAAGTGCTCCAGGATGGCTGTAGGGCAAACACTGGTGTCATGGTTCCTGTCCAGTCTGATGCCATCAGTATAATAAAAATTGTGGTTTCAGCTGAGCTACTTCCAGACAATAGTTCAGTGTGCAAAAACCATCCAGCAGAATCAGGATCTGTGGAAGAAATGACCAGAGCTGAATAAGAATGGTGGTTATCTCCTTTAAAAAAAAAAAATTTAAAAATTGCCTATAAGGCAAACACACATGATACAGCTGCCTGCAGCCTGCTAGGCCAGGGAACAAATGAGAAGCATTGGACTTCAAGTCCTTCTTTCTCAGAAATGTATCTCATTAATCTCATTTTCTGAATGATTTCTGAATTTATGTACTTCGTAACATGCAACTACTACTAAATGCATCATACCAAGCCAACACTCATGCTTTCTTTGATCTATTTATTAATTTTCCTCTTTTAACAGATCAGCTCCCAGCCTCCAGAAATTGCACCTTATGGTGTATTAGTGATATACAAAATTTGGAGGCTTTGCTAATGTGCCCCTGCATTCCAGTGTGCTGCTCTTTTATTCAACTAAACATATCATGGCCTTGTGCTTCTCTCTTTCACTCATGACAGAATAATAATTTTTTCATTAAGATAATACGCTGTAAAATATTGTTTTTCCTACTGGACAACAAGTATCCTGAGCTTCCACTGAACTCAGTAGTGATGTGGAATGCTTATGAAACTAAGCCTGAATCCTCAGCTACGTGAAGCATTTGGGATTTATTTCAGTGGGACATAAATATAATTTTAAACAAACATTTGAGTGCTTTGCCAAATGCAGTTAGAATGCTGAACATAGGTCTCAACAAGAAACTGTTTTCTATTTCTTACCGTGATAACATATTTTGACACACTGTTATGGTACCAAGTCAGCCATATCATCTTTAACACATTACAACCAAGAGAGAAGTCAGCCTGCTGCACTAAAATTCATGAATAAGAATCATCTTCGAGTGGTATTTCTGAAAATCAGCAACACCCATTTTTACATGAAAAGTACAATGCCTCTCTTTCCCAAGAAGTCTTTCACTTGTATATCTCCAAGGAAGCTCAGGCCAGGAGTTAGGCAGCCAGTGAAGAGGCCAGGTGCACAGACTTCAGACAGATGTTTTGCCCATGTGTGGAATGGGCAGAATTACATGTGAGAGGCCCATTAGGTGCCCTAGTGTGTGAACATGCCTGAGGAGTACAGGAGCTCACTGAGGCACCACTAAATCAGACTGCTGTGGCTTTGTCCAGAAGGCTTGTATCTATCTTGCCCCAAAGAGATCCTTTTGGTGTTTTCTTTTTACTATTTTTAATGTATGTTTTCACTTTTACATAACTTGGATCTTGTTATGCCTGGCATCACTACAGCTACAGGACCATTTCCTTGCTGTTCCTGCAGTTACTTTTGTCTTTCCAGTTTTTGGAATTTATCTGAATTGTTCCTTAGAGTGTTTATGGCAATAAATCTTTGTCTAGTTGAGAGATACTCCCCTCAAATTCAGATACTAAAGCAGCAGCTGTTCTAGAAATGATTGAATGTAGTGTTGTGATTGTTACGTATTTGTGGAATTCATAGAACTGCAGAATGGTTTGTGTTGAAAGGAGCCTTAAAGATCATCTAGTTCCAACTCCTTTGCCATGAGCAGGGACACCTTCCACTAAAGCAGGTTGCTCAAAGCTCCATCCAACCTGGCCTTGAACACTTCCAGGGATGTGGCATCCATAACTTCTCTGGGAAACCTGTTCCAGTGTCTCACCACCCCCACAGTAAAGAATTTCTTTGTAATATCCAAAATAAACCTATGCTCTGCCAGTTTAAAGCCACTTCCCCTTGTCCTATCTCTACTTGTCCTACTACTTGTTATTTGGCAGATGAGACCAACTCTCACCTGGCTACAGCCTCCTTGCAGGTGCTTGTGGGCAGTCATAAGGTCCCCTCTGAGCCTCCTTTTCTCCAGGCTAAACAGTCCCAGT